>ML096630.1:8921-35303 GCA_003697995.1 Taxidea taxus jeffersonii | reverse complement strand
CCACCAGCTTTGGCTTTCTTTTTCAATATTCCTTTGGCTATTCGAGGTCTTTTCTGGTTCCATATAAATTTTAGGTTTATTTGTTCCATTTCTTTGAAAAAATTGGATGGGATTTTGATAGGCATTGCATTAAATGTGTAGATAGCTTTAGGTAGCATAGGCATTTTCACAATATTTTTTCTTCCAATCCATGAGCATGGAACATTTTCCCATTTCTTTGTCTTCCTCAATTTCTTTCATGAGTACTTTATAGTTTTCTGAGTATAGATTCTTTGCCTCTTTGGTTAGGTTTATTCCTAGGTATCTTATGGTTTTGGGTGCAACTGTAAATGGGATTGACTCCTTAATTTCTCTTTCTTCTGTCTTGTTGTTGGTGTAAAGAAATGCAACTGATTTCTGTGCATTAATTTTATATCCTGACACTTTACTGAATTCCTGTACAAGCTCTAGCAGTTTTGGAGTGGAGCCTTTTGGGCTTTCCACATATAGTATCATATCATCTGCAAAGAGTAAGAGTTTGACTTCTTTGCCAATTTGGATGCCTTTAATTTCTTTTTGTTGTCTGATTGCTGAGGTCACATACTCTTTTTTTTTAAGATTTTATTTATTTATTTGACAGACAGAGATCACAAGTAGGCAGAGAGGCAGGCAGAGAGAGAGAGGAGGAAGCAGGCTCCCCACCGAGCAGAGAGCCTGATGCGGGGCTCGATCCCAGAACCCTGGGATCATGACCTGAGCTGAAGGCAGAGGCTTAACCCACTGAGCCACCCAGGTGCCCCTGAGGTCACATACTCTTAAACCTTGCCGGTCTTGGAAGCTTTTTATCTCTCCATCCATTTTGAATGTCAACTTTGCTGGATAAAGTATTCTTTGCTACGTGTTCTTCTCATTTATTGCCCTGAATACATCTTTCCAGGCCTTCCTGGCTTGCTAGGTTTCTGTGGACAGTTTTGACATTATTCTGATGCACCTTCCTCTGTATGTAAAGAATCTTTTCCCCCTAGCTGCTCTCAAGAGCTCCTGTCTAAAATTGTGATTCATCAGTTTCACAATTAGGTGTCTTGAGGTATTTCTAGATTCTATGATTATGGGGGGTAACCTTTCTGCCTTTAGGACACAAACGTTGGTACCATTCTCTAGATTGGGAAAATTTTCATGGAGAATTTTTTCAACAATATCTTCTAGTCTTCTTTCTTTCTCCTCCCCCTCAGGGATCCCAGTAATTCTGATGTTGGAACATTTCATGGGGTCATTTATTTCACTAATTATGTTTTCATGGCTTCTAAGCTCTTTGTTTCAGGCCTCCTCCTGATCTCTTTTCTCTATCAGTTTGTCCTCTAGGTCAGTTATTCTGCCTTCTGCCTCGGTTACCCTAGCTGTTAGAGAATTTAGATTAGATTGGATCTCATTGATCACATTTTTAACTTCTTCCTGGATGGCTTTCACTTCTGCCCTAATAGATTCCATGTTGTCATTAATGGTTTTCCCCAACCTAGCAATTGCCTGGATAATTGTTACCCTGAATTCCCTTACCGACATACTGTTTATGTCCATCCAATAGTTCTGATGGAGAGGGTACAGTCTCTGAATTTTTCCTCTGATGGGCATTCCTCCTCCTAGTCATTTTGGTGATAGGTGGTTGAGGAGATGTGTAACTGAATATATAAACCGCAATCCTGGAAAGGTGCACCCTGGAACACTTCCCAGCAATCAGAAGTAACCACCAGGGACAAAAATAGATGACCAGAAAAAAAAAAAAAAAGAACTCACCCAAAAAGAATTCCAAGTATCAGATTTATGTAATACCAGAAAAACAAATACCCAGAAACCCTGACAGAAGAAAAAGATGAAAGGGTGATTATAAATCCTCAATGTGGGCGAGGAAGGTTATTTTGATTCTTCCTGGATGTATCTTGAAATCTTTGTTAAAGGACTCAACTTTCCATGGATAAAGGGAGAATAAAAATGGTTTATATATAGGGCTAGTATTGATTAGGGAAAGAGGATTACCTTGAACCTTATATCTATGTGTGTATTAAAAAAATAGGAAAGCAAAAGTAAAACAGGTATATGTGTGAAAAAAGTTCAAGTTAAAAGGTTATTATGGAATTTGTTGTATTGAACCTCTCATTCTAATGGTAAATAAGTCCAAAAAATTAAAAAGAATGATAATAGTAAGAACAAATTAAAAATAAAAGTTGTATCCATGAAATATACAGGTTTTGGGGCAATACTGGGGCTTAATATCTTGTTTTCCCCTGATTTGGGGATTTTACAGTTTTATGGGGACCCTGTGGTGGTTGTCCTCTCTTTCTTTTGGCTGGCTTTCTGGGGGATGGTCCTGCTCCATTGTTTTTCAGTCAGTCTTGCTTGGGTTGAGTCCTCCTGCTCCCTATCAAGGGGCTGGGATATGTGGAAACCGGTTTTTCAGGCTTTTGTTCTCTGGAGTTTTTTGTTCTTTGGCTGCTTTTTGAGGTTTAATAGAAAGCAAACTGCACCCAGACCTCTGTCTCAGAGAGAAGCCTCAGCGTGTTCCTCTCTGGGTGGTCCAGAACACATATACTCCCCCTCTGCAAACTCCGCTGAGCCGTGCAACCTCCCACAGGCAGTGCACATCCCCAGCCACCGTCTCAAGGGTCGCCCAAAACTCCCACTTGTCTCTGCACCACCATGCCACTAAAACTGCGAGTGATATTGGTCCGGGAAACCTGCTTCTGGTGGTTGCCTTTGCCAGGACTGCTGTCTGGGGTCTAGCTGGCCTGAGAGATCCCAACTAGAGATAGTGTGCTGAGATTTTCAAGCCCTGGCTGAGAATGTTCAGACTCTCTACCGGTCCTAGAGACCACCAGCTAGCCCCCACAAGGAGCTCTCTCGGGGGTTGAGGGGAGAACAGTTTAGGCCCCAATCTCACAGAGCGTGTGCAGAATGCAAAAGGCTGTGGTTCTAGAGGGTGCCAGCTGGCATACACACCAGACTCTCACACACACCAGTGGAAGTGTTCCTAGCCCAGTGCTGGTGCAAGCAGTGGAAAGCCAGGGTCTCAGAAACCATAGTCTGGAGGTTTTGCTGCACTCTCCCTGGCATGGGTGGTCACCAGTGGTGGCCATCCTGGGTCTGTGGGCTTATGCCCATGCCTGTGACCACCAGATTCCACCAGTTGCCCCTTAAGTTATTTTGCTCTTTTTGAGTGCTTTTAACTAGACTCCACATTAATACTCATCCCCAATCACAGGGCAGTCTCATATTGGGGTATTACTTTCCAATAGGTTGTTCCTGATGGTTCCCTCCCCCTTCTGTTTATCCTCCAATATCAGTCCGATCATTCCCAGTATACTTTACCTCTTCACTGGAGTCTTCTGCTCCCATAGAGATCCAGAAGTGTAGAATCCTACATCTCAGGCTAATTTCATGGGTGTTCAGAGTGTTCTGGTAGATAATCAGCTCACTTTAGGGGATCGGTTGAAACAGGGTCTCCTACTTCTCTGCCACCTTGCCCCAGCCTCTCCTATTTCTTTATTTTTTTAAAGATTTTATTTATTTATTTGACAAACAAAGATCACATGTAGGCAGAGAGGCAGGCAGAGGGTGGGGGGAACAGACTCCCCGCTGAGCAGAAAGCCCGATATGAGGCTCGAACCCAGAACCCTGAGATCATGACCTGAGCCGAAGGCAGAGGATTAACCCACTGAGACACCCAGGTGCCCCTCATATTTCTTTAAAATAATATGATATATATAACATGGTGACTATAGTTAACAATATTGTATTATATACTCAAAAGTTGCTCAAAGAATGGTTCTTAAATTTTTAAATTCTTAAATATTCCTACCACTGAACAAAAGGTGAGGTGATGGAGGTATTAACCACCTTATTGTGTATCAAATTACCACATTGTATACCTTAAAATCCCACAATATTACATGTTAATTATACCTCAATAAAGCTAGAAAAATAAAAGTAATGTGAGGTATATAAGTGCCCATAGCATATATAGTGTCTGGCACATAGTAAAAGTTCAAAGTATTTTTCTTCCTTCCATTCTTCTCCTTTCTCTTTTTCTTTCTGCTCTCTCCTTCATATCTACTGAAGTTCCTAGTGCAGTGCTGAAGTCCCAGGAAATGTTAGATAAATAGCTGTGGTCTAAAATTCAGTGTATTTTATGTGAGGTGAGGACTGACCAGAACCCTTTATTCTCTCAAAACTGGTGGTTTCTGTTTGTGAAATGCTTCCTGTTTAGTCTGTCCAACATGATTCCTTTCTTCCCTTGTTGGCTAGGGAGAGAACCAAGCAGCAACCAAATTAGAGCTATGTATTGGGCTAAACTGGACCCTAGTAATGTGTCTGGCATCCTATTTTGGTTTCCTGTATATACCCTTGTGTGACTGCTGTAACGTAAATTACCCAAAGGTAGGAACTGTGTTATGTATAGTGCTATATCCCCAGTACCCAGCACAGTCCCATATCCACATTAATTGTTCAGTAAATCTTTAGAATGAGCAATTAAAGAAGTTCTGCAATATCAGAAACTCACCTGGCTTCTTAGTAGAAGTTGACATACTGATCCTAAAATTCACATAGAATTGAAAGGGACCTAAAATATTGAACAAAATCTTAAAAAAGGCAAAGGAAACAAAAGCAAAAATAACTTTTGGGACTTCATCAAGACCAAAAGCTTCTGCACAGCAAAGGAAACCATCAACAGAACAAAGAGGCAACCCATGGAATGGGAAAAGACATTCACAAATGACACTACAGACAAAGGGCTGATATCCAAGATCTATAAAGAACTCCTCAAACTGAACACATACAAAACAGATAATCATGTCAAAAAAATGGGCAGAAGACATGAACTGACACTTCTCCAAAGAAGACATACGAATGGCAACAGACACATAAGAAAATGTTCATCATCATTAGCCATCAGGGAAATTCAAATGAAAACCACACTGAGATACCACCTCATACCAGTTAGAATGGCCAAAATTAACAATACAGTAAACAGCATGTGTTGGGGAGGATGTGGAGAAAGGGCAACCCTCTTACACTGTTAGTGGGAATGCAAGTTGGTGCAGCCACTTTGGAAAACACTGTGGGGATTCCTTAAGAAATTAAAAATAGAGATTCCCTATGACCCTCCAATTGTACTATTGAGTATTTACACCAAAGATACAGATGTAGTGAAAAGAAGGGCCATCTGTACCCCAATGTTCATAGCAGAAATTGCCACAGTCGCCAAACTTGGAAAGAACCAAGATGCCCTTCAACAGACTAATGGATAAAGAAGATATGGTCCATATATACAATGGAGGATTATGCCTCCATCAGAAAGGGTGAATACCCAACTTTTGTATCAACATGGACAGGACTGGAAGAGATTATGCTGAGTGAAATAAGTCAAGCATAGAAAGTCAAGTATCACACGGCTTCACTTACTTGCAGAGCATAAGAAATAACATGGAGGACATAGGGAGATGGAGTGGAGAAGTGAGTTGGGAGAAATTGGAAGGGCAGACAAACCATGAGAGACTGTGGACTCTGAGAAACAAACTGAGGGTTTTAGAGGGGAAGCGGGTGGGGGGTTGGTTGAGCCTTGTGATGGGTATTATGGAGGGCACATATTGCATGGAGTACTGGGTGTGGTGCATAAACAATGAATTCTGGAACACTGAAAAGAAATAAAATAAAATGGAAAAAAAATTTTAAATGAGAAAGAGAACAAATAAAGGCTTCCCACTTCCTTATTTCAAAATTTACTAACAAACTACAGTAATCAAATTGACATATTAGTAGCTTAAGGATAGATCAGCAGAGTAAAATTCAGAATCCACAGCCAAACCCATATATCTATGGTCAATTCATTTTCAACAAGGGTGCTAAAACCATTCAATGGAGAGAAAGTATATTATCTCCAGCATATGGAGCTGAGACAACTGGTATCCATATACAAAGGAAAAGTTGGACTCTTACCTCTACCATATATAAAAATTAACTCAAAATGGGTCAAAGACATGTATGTGAGTGCTAAAACTACAAAATTCTTAGAAGAAACCATAGGGATAATTATTCATGACTTTGAACATGCCAATAGATTATTTGATGTGACACTAAAAATGAATGACAAAAAAAAACCTGGATAAATTGGACTTCTTCAAAATTTTAAGGTTTTGTGAATCAAAGGACACTCTCAAGATTGTGAAAATACACTCTAAGAATGGGAGATGTTTGTAAATCATATATCTGATAAAGGACTTTAATCTAGAATATATAAAGAATATTTACAACTCAATAATAAAATACAAATAGGTTGGGGTGCCTGAGTGGCACAGGTGATTAAGCACCCAACTCCTGGTTTCAGCTCAGGTTGTGATCTTAGGGTCATAAGATCATGCCCTGCATTGGGCACTGCATTCAGTGTGGAGTCTGCTTAAGACTCTCTCTCCTTCTGCCTCTTCCCCACTCCATGCACTCTTTCTAAAATAAATAAATAAATGATTATTTTTTAAAAAGACAAGTAGGTCAAAATGGGCAAAATATCAGAAAGATATTCTTCCAAGAAAAAGAAACAATTGGTCAATAAGTGCATGAAAAGATCCCAAAGATTATTAACCATAAAAGACATGTTATTTAAAACCAAAATGAGAAGCCATTTCATACCTACTAGAACAGCTGTAACTAAAGTGGCAGATAGTTACAATGTTGGTAAGGATGTAATGAAATTGGAATCCTTGCGCATTATTGGTGAGAATGTAAATTGGTATAGCCACTTTGGAAAACATTCTGGAAGCTCTTCAAAGAGTTAAACATAGAGCTACCATTTAACCCAGCAATCCCACTTCCTTTTAAGAAAGTTGAAAACCTATGTCTATGTGAAAACTTGTACACAAATATTAATATCAACATTATTCATTATAGTCATAGTGGAAACAATATGAATGTCCATCAACTGATACATTGGGGCTGATGGATAGGGGCACCTGGATAGCTCAGCTGGTTAAGCATCTGACTCCTTAGCTCAGGTTTTGAACTCAGGGTTGTGAGTTCAAGCCCCACACTGGGTTCCACACTGGGCATGGAACCTACTAAAAAAAAGTATTAGGGGCACCTGGGTGGCTCAGTCGGTTAAGTGTCTGACTCTTGATTTCAGCTCAGGTCATGATCTCAAGGTCATGAGACTGAGCACTGGATGGGGCTCTGCACTGGGTGTGGAGCCTGCTTAAGATTCTCTCCCTCTACCTCTGCCCCTTTCTGCCCCACAGCTGCGTGCATATGTCTTTGTCTCTTTCTCTCACTCAAAAAATCCCCCTGATACATGGATAAATAAAATGTGGTATATTTATATAATGGAATATTATGTGGCTATAAAAATGACTGAAGTGCATGCTACAATATGAATGAACCTTGAAAACATTATGGTAAGTGAAAGAAACCAGACATGAGAGGCCACATATTTTATGATTCCATTTATATTAAATATTCAAAATAAGTAAGCCTATAGAGACAGAGAATAGATTTACATTTTCCTAGGAGCTTGCAGGGAGTGTGGGAGTGATAACTAAAGCATGCAGGTTTTCTTTCTTTTTTTTTTTAAGATTGTATGTATTTATTTGACAGAGATAGGGCACAAGCAGGTGGAGCAGCAGGCAGAGGACAGAGAGAAGCAGGCTCCCTAGCAAGCAGAGAGCCTGACATGGGGCTCAATCCCAGGACCCTGGGATGATGATCTGAGCTGAAGGCAGACGCTTAACAGACTTAGCCACCCAGGTTCCCCCCCTCCTTTTTCAACTTGTATCATTTTATTTAATTTTCAGAAATTCCAGATAAGAAGGTATTATTACTATTCACATCCTATAGTTAAGGAATTAAAATACTGAAAGTTAAGTAACCTGTCCAAGGTGACACAGATAATATGAGTTAGGACTGAGATTGGTTGATTCAGGTCAGTCTTTTTTGGTTGATGGAAATATTCCAAAATGGATTGTGGTGCTAGTTGCAAAATTCCACTAATATACTAAAAGCCATTGAATTATACACTTTAAATGATTATGTTATGTAAATTATACCTCAATAAATCTGTTAGCAAATGAACAAACAAAATCTATGCTTAACTATGCTTAATAAATGATGTTATATTTATTCTTTCAATGAAAAAATCAGAAGCTCTTGGGTGTGGCCCCTGCTTCAGTATTTTTTTTAAGATTTTATTTATTTATTTGACCGAGAGATCACAAGTAGGCAGAGAGGCAAGCAGAGAGAGAGGAAGGGAAGCAGGCTCCCTGCTGAGCAGAGAGCCCCATGCAGGGCTCGATCCCAGGACCCTGGGATCATGACCTGAGCTGAAGGCAAAGGCTTTAACCCACTGAGCCACCCAGGTGCCCCTGCTTCAGTAATTTTTAAAAGCTCTCCAGGTAACTAATGAATCGTTGAACACTACATCAAAAACTAATGATGTATTATATGTTGGCTAATTGAACATAATACAAAAAGAAGCTTCCCAGGTAATTCAAATATGCAGGTGTGACTGAGAAACTCTTCACTAAGGGAATGAATGATTGCATTTTATGTAAACTCTGATTAGGTGAATCAATGAATGGATGCATGGTGGAGGTCAGCCTTGCTTCTGTTGTCTGTTTGTGAAGCACAGGCAGCCATAGAGTGGGAAGTATATCAGAAGGTGTCAATTTTATCTGAAGGCCTAACTCTTTCTCAGGCCCCAGAAAGATGTGTAGGGTATGACCTTGTCAGCCCTTGTAGGATACACTTACTTGCACTCAGACTTCTAGGGCTGCACTGGAGAGACAGTGCATATATCTGCGGGTTAGAGCTCCTTTCAGAGAAAGAGCTCTGTCAACACAAAGCACAATATTATTGCATTTTTGTAAAGCTTTATGGATTTCCACATACCATCTGCCTGTTATTTTTATAAGTTCCTGCCTGAAGTAGGTTTGCATTTATGCTGACAGAATTTGAAGGCAAAATTGCAATATTGTTCCTCAGAATTATTACTGTATTGTCTTCCTAGTGGTTATTTTTTTTTTAATTATGAGCTTTATTTTTCTCCCAGGGAAGCTTCTGTGAGTGAATCTAATGCATATAAATGAGGGCACTTAGATGCCATCCTTAGAGAGCACAAGGTGGTTAGACTGTCAAAGTTAATGAGCTAATGTATTGCTAATCAGCCCAGCTTACAACATAATTTAATAAAGATCATTGAAATATTAGATAGAACCAAGTATGTTGCATTTTGAATCATTTCTATTTTTCATTCATTTTCATTAAACAGAAGTTAAAAGTATATGCTTGCTATCTTACTCTTGTGTTAGCTAGGCTAGAAAAGCAATCCTGTTGGAACAGGTGCATGCAGCTTTTCACCCAAAATGTCCAAGCCTATTTCATCTCTATTGATCAGTTAAAATTCTTGGTTTGTAGTGCACAATTAAAAAATAATGTAGAACTGTTAGGCCTTGTACAATCACTGTAGAGCCATGAAACCTGGGAGCTTTTCTGATCTTGGGTTCGGTGTGACCCTTTTGGAAGGGACTGAAAGATATTTACAGCACCCCATACCCCAGGCAGAGGCCTTACAGCTATGACTGTTCTCCTCCAAACACTAGGCAGGATCCTCAGTGCTCTGTATGGCACCTGACGTGATCTGAAATTCTCTTTTCTCCAGGTCCCTGCTTGCTTTTTTTTTTGTTAGGTGGTTTTATTAGCTGGCATCCTCTACCCTGTTCTTGTGAACATTTGCTCTGTTAGGCCTTCATTTCTAACAGCCCTGATCTTAGGGTTCCTGTTCATTTGTGTCAGTATATCATCTTGTAATATTTATGACATGATTTGCATCTGGTCAGTTTAAAGCTGAAGACTGCAAGTTACACTTATTTTACCAAAATTTTCACTTACACACACACACACACACACACACACACACACACACACACACTTTCCTTTCTATTCAAACCTCTTAACCCTGTAGAGAAGTATCCTAAATTCATAGATGCAACATAGAAAACATATAGGTAATCAAATCTTCAAAATCCTGCCCAAAGTGCTATGTTATTGATAAATATTAACTCAAAGATAGTGTCCAATATTTTGGACAATGCAACCACCAAAATGATAAAGGAAGAACATTAAGGACAGTGGTGGAATATATAGACATGTAGATGTTCAGCAAATATTTTGTAATAGATTTGTTCATATCATACAAAGCTCTGACTTAGTAATTCCACACAAAACAAAAAATAAACAAAAGCAACAGTCTTCCTCTCAATAGCATATTTTACTTGAAGGTTCAGAGAAAAATGTGGATAAGAATTACCCTAAAGGACAACTGAGCACTTTTCCTAATCAGCAAAAAGGTTTATTTTGGACAGTAGTTTTGACACTTGAGCATGCATCAGAATTGCCAAGATTTCCAAACCCCACCTTCACAGTTTCTGATTCACCAGGTCTAGGGTGGTGCCCAGTAACTTGCATCTCTAACACCTTCCCAGGTGATGCTGATGCTGCTGGTGACAGAGTAACACGGACTGAGGAGTTTTACAAGACTTGGGATTTTTAGTGCCTAAAACTGAGGAAACTAGAGTGTACTAACACAAATCTCAGGCAAACCACGATGGTTGGTCATTTTACTGGTCCTTGGCCAGACCTTGAGAACCATTAGTCTTGGAGGTGGGATGGTAACCAGCAAGATACCCTACATGTTCAGACAATACCAATATATACTGTTTCACCTCTAGATAGCCAAGCTCAGTGATCAAACCAATTCAGAAAACAAAGAGGTACTTGAAATTTCAGTGTAAGTCCTCTGATGTGCTCTCCCAACTCAATTTCAAGCCCTCTGCCCTCCTCCATCTCTCCCCCACTCAGGTTGCTGGACTGGAAGGGACCTCCATTTGAGCTCTTTCTTTTCTCCAGGTGTTATCTGCTTTCAAGCAAAGAATATAGAACCACTGTGGAAGGCACCGTGTGGGAAGAGCAGACTCCTGGGTCAGACAGATCTGCATTTGAATCTACCACTTCTTAGCCATGCAGTGTTGCTTAAGTCAGTCAACCTTCCTGAGCTTCAAAATCATGTAGAAAACGAGGAGCATAATGCCTTCCTTATAGGAATTGTTATGAGACCTGTTGTGAGAATGAAAGTGAAGGTATAAATTAAGTCATATGTATAGTACCTGTCATATAGTAGGAACAAAATAAGTGGAAACTGTAATCAGAAAAATCCTAAGGTCTGAGGACCATTATTAGATAGCTAAAGATCATAGCAAAAATACTAAAATGGAAAAAAATATACTAAAATGGAAAGTGTGCCCCTCCTCAAAGACTTGTTGTCACTGACATGAGGTTGTTGTGTGAAGTGAAAACACAGAAGAGATGTCAAAGAAGTCAGTTATATTACAGAAAGAAAATTCAAAGAGAAATAACTCTTCTGCCTACATGGAGATAAGTAGTGTTAATGAGTTCAGAATCATTTTAAATACTTTCAGTTAAGAGATTTTCTCCCTTTACCCACCCAGCCAACATCAGTGATATTTTTAAGTAGGTAGTTTGTTTCCTTATCCTCACAGGATAACATGTATCCTCAACATCTAACATGTTCAGGCTCCCCTCTAATTTTGAGTGGGGCAACATTCAGTTTTCTCTCTGCATACCATTTAGATAGTCCTGCATGTCACTTACCTGATTTTCACACATTGTGTGTCTTTCCCCCCCAAACCCAAATCTTTGCTCTTATATGTAATAGAAAAAAGGACTAATAACTTCAGTATTTGTGTTGAAGAAAGGATAGGTTCATCAGAATGAGTTTGAGGACATATTTTTACTTATAATTTTCTTTACCAACTGAATAAGAATCTGCTTACAACATGAGGTTGTACTACTCCTTTTTTCCTATGTGTTTGAATTCATACGTTGAAACTGAGGAGGTTTGGACTGGAAGATTTTGTTTCCACAGCTCAGCAACTCATTCTCATCAAAATATGTTGGATTCTGTGCATGGGCAATCTGAGCTGCTCTGCCTTTTTAAGAGATGGGTATCTGCCTCATTTTCACATGTGATTCATGTGTTATCACAAAAGGATTAATCATAGTTAAGAGTTCTATGATGTTTACTGTGTACCAGGTTTTATTGTTACTTTTCCCTCTCAGTCTCTCTTCATCTCTCTCTTTCATTCTCTTTCTGCCAAATCAAATTGCTTGGAACTCACTCCCAGAGTTTTCATAAGGATCTTTTTAGTGTCTCTTCTTCCAAAGGCAGATGGCAACACTACTGTACATACCTCTCTGCCCAAGAGTAATTGCTTGTGGGATATATGGATGGATCTTTCACACTCATACTGGGTGCTGTCCATATACATACAAAACAGGCTGTGCAGTGGGGTATTCCTGAAAGAGGTATTCCTGAAAGGGGCTTCTCTATAGGGTGGAAGGAGGGGAATTGGGCTAGTATTTGTCTCTCACTCATATTTGGCCTCAGAGGGTGGAAGGGAGGCCTGGGTGATGATTATCTTGGGTGAGCGTGTGCAGTAGGAGTCCCCCAGAGGGTAGCTATAGCTACTTGGAAGTCTGGGTAGTCACCTGCCCTATTATAGGCTGAAGACTATGGAATGGACAGCATGGCCCTGTACTCCTGTCATTTTTTTCTACTGACTAAGGTGTCT
The DNA here is from genome assembly GCA_003697995.1 of Taxidea taxus jeffersonii. NCBI lineage: Eukaryota > Metazoa > Chordata > Mammalia > Carnivora > Mustelidae > Taxidea > Taxidea taxus. The sequence goes on along the minus strand of ML096630.1, from coordinate 22,644 downwards.
TGGGAAGTAGCTTGATAGGGGCTGTGGTAGTAGCCACATTCAAATAATGTATATTCAAATAATGTGCCACTTAGACCACAGAGTAGTTTCTAAGGTCTAGAGCCCATAGGTAGTAGTGACTTTAGTCAGAGCAAACTTCTGGGTGGGAATAGTTCCTCCTAGGCACATTTGGGACCTGAAATTGCAGAATCGTTGCTCAGATAGCTGCATTAGTAAGGGATGACTAGGAATGATTTATGGACACTTGTAAGCACCCCTGAGGATTTCTAGAAATATTTTGTAAAAGGTTGAATTTCCTGTATTCAAACATGCTCAGAGCTATTGTGATTTTGGTAATAATGTTATTGTGACCTCATTTGTATTCTCTGGTTGGCAAGGCCCAAGTCATTTGGATTCTAGAAGGATTTTAAACAGTTGAAAGACATTGTTAGATTTGAGACTTCAGACACTCTGATATTAGTATAGAAATCGTAAAGGAGCTTTGCAGAAGTAGCAATTAAGAAAAAGTTACAATAGTGTTCGGGTGCTAAATGAAGGACCTAAGTTGGTGAAAGAAGTGGTGGAATGGAGGGGAAAAATTTAAAAGAATACTTCAGAAACACTCAATAGGATATCATGTTTATTTAGATATGGAAGATAGCAAAAAAGGAGAGGTCAGAGGTAACTCTTCAGAAAAGGGAGAGTTTTGTGAGAGGTCAACCAAGTCATTCTCATGATGAAATCAAGTAAAAGAATAATTAAGAAATGTCTACTGAATGGGAAAATTAGGAGGTCATTTGGCCTTTGGTGTTTTGTCTCCAGTGGTTCATCCACTCGTGATTCATATTCTTCCTTTATGGGCTACTATTTGAGTCTGCCTTCTTGCTCTGACCTTTCCTGAAAACCAAATCTTCCCAACTAGAATTTTTAGGCTCTGGGTCTCCTTTCCTTGGGACTTCCCCAGGTGAAACAAAAGTTGCTTGCTGGATTCATACTGATGTTACAGGATTTCTTTTCCTTTAGTGCCCACAGTTCTTGGTCACACCACTTTGAAGAATGAAGAGGTAGACCAGATGAAGTGTGGTGGGCAGCAAAGCAAGGTTTATTGAGCGATAGTGAAGTTTATTGAGTGATAGATAGTACAAAGCTCCCAAAGAGGGAGGGGACCCAAGAGGGTTGCCACTGGTTCCTTTTTTTTTCTTAAGGTTTTATTTATTTATGAGAGAGAGAGAGAACACGCACTAGCAGGAGGGGCAGAGAGAGACAGAGAGAAACTCAGACTCCACACTGAACATGGAGCCCCAGCGAAGCTTGATCCCAGGACCCTGAGATCATGTCTAAGCCAAAACCAAGAATTGGACACTTAACCAACTATGCCATTCAGGCGCCCCACCACTGGAGTTTCTACATCTAGGGGGTTTTATGGGCTATTGGAAGGCTGATTTAATCTGATTAATCCTCCATGAGCCTGTTTTTCAATCAGATTTTTGCCATCTACCTATCACATGGAAAGGGTGGAGGGCTCCTTTCAGGGTGGTGTAAAATCCTTTTAAGGGTGGTTTCCTCTTAGGGTAGGGGCCCCTTTTTCCCTGCCTGCCTTTCTTCCAACTATCATTCATCACTAATAGGATCATACATATATCTCCCAGGAATCTGGGCATTTTAAAAGGTGATGTTAAGGGTAATTATTCAACCTAAAGGAATTAATCCTGGTGGTGGAAGTTTCCTGTTACATGGCATAGGGAGAAATGGCTTGTAAAGAGGGTATTCAACTCTTTTACAAAAGAAAAAACAAAAACTCTGAAATCATAGTAGATTTGCTTCAAATCATACTAAGGAAGAGATGAGGTCATTTTCTATTGCTTCATTCCAGACTATTGCTGTCTCACTCTCCCTAGTTTCCTTGCCCTTATAAAACCACTGCTACCGAGCTTTCCCTATCCATCAGACCCTAAGTACTAGCCCTTGGTGTGACTGATAATGGTTTTTCTTTGGACTCCAGACCTTATGTTCTTCACTGTATTACTTTTCTCATCTTCTGTGCAATAACTTTCCCATGATCAGCTTCCAGGCCCTTCTCAGGCCTGCTCTGCCTTCCTGCCAGGAAACTACTCTGATCTGAAGATGAATTCCAAAATGTGATAATCATTTACAAAAACAAATGAGATTAAGATGGAATAAGTGATGGTAGAAATATGTTTACTTTTGTCTGAGGCCCTTGTTTCGGGTGACAGAAGGTGCATACAATGCTAAGTAGGCTGTCAGATTGTGGGGCGGAACATTAACTTTGGGGATATCCTACAATCAGAGGAAAGATAATTGAGAATTGGGAAAGTGGCCAAGGGGTAAGGAAAGAATATGTGGCAGCAGACGATATACTTTTATGTGGATGTGGGCATAGGAAATCTGGCTTTAAAAATGCAAAGTCTGAGACTTCTAATCATAATAACAAAAGAAACCTTACCTAGAGGGATGCTGTTTCATTTATATAATGGGAGGAAAGGAGGATAATAACAACACCCCAAACAGAAAATAGTTAAATAGGGCTTACTATAGAAATATAGTAAAATAGGGCTTACTCCAAGAACTTTACACATATTCACTCATAAAATTTTATAACTCTATTAATTAGGGATGTCTGGATGTCTTGGTTAAGCAGCCAGCTCTTGGTTTGGGCTCATGTCATGATCTTGGGGTCCTGGGAATGAGCCCTGCCTTGGACTCTGCACTCAGTGGGGAGTCTGCTTGAGGATTCTCTCTCTCTCTCTCTCCCTGTCCCCCTCCCCCAGTGTGTTTCTCTTTCTCAAATCAATAAATCTTTAAAGAAACAACCCTTGGTTATTTATAAAAACAATTGGCTATTATTAGTGTCTATATATTATTTTAAAAGGTACAAAAAGGCTATGTGATTTGATAAAATTCACACAGCTAGTGAGTAGTAGAGCTGGCTCTTAAGTGTAAAAGGATAATATTCCTCTTAAGTGTAAAAGGATAACAGGTGTTAGGTAGACCTTTATGTTTATAATTAAGAAGAGGAGAGCATTTACGTCTAATGGCTTCAATTTTCTCTGTAATTTGCTGAGAGAGAGAGGGAGGAGGATGGAGTCAAGGGATGGAAGTTTGAGAAGAATGGAGAAAATTTGAAGTAGTCTGTGGAAGATGGGAAATGGAATTGACCAAAGACATATATTAGGTTTGCAGGTGGTGTTAAGAACATGTATGAGGATGGTGGTCATGAACACACTGTGGTCCTTGTCTTCCATGTATATGTCTTTGTCTAGCAGTTATTGATCATTCTGATACAGACTTGGTGAAAATGGACAATAGCATTTATCAAAGGTTAAGGTTTTGCCAGATGCATGCAATGAAATGACAGAGAGCAAGAGACTTTAGGGTATTGATAAGAAATATTAAAAAGATATGAATGAGGGATCTAAATTGGATAAAAATCAAGGTAAAAAAATACTAGCTGATGGATTGGGAGAAAGTGAAGAAGTCAGCAAATTGGATGTTTTAATTAAGTCAAAGAATAGTTGTAGTTGGAAGTACTTGAACATGCAAAGTGGAAAGAGAAGAGGTTATGGACAGATAAAAGAATTTTGGAGTTACTGATATGGAAGGTGAAGTAGATTCAGGGATATTAGGGATGGGTAACTAAGCTGGAGTTAGGGGGCAATTTGGAAGTCAAAGACCTAGGAAACCAGGGATTTGGAAGAGCCATCTATATGGATATTGATGTCACTAAGAATGACAACAACAAGGTTGGGGAAGATGATGCCGAAGTCTGATAAACGAAGGAATTGATGACAGCTATAGAAAGAAGAGAGGGAGATTGGTATAGTTAGATCATGTAAGCCAAAAGAGAGGTTTACAAGAGTAAAAGAGCACTAGAAAAAGCAATGGGGGAGCAAGGGTGACACCTGCTAAACTTCTGGCTCTGAGGAACTTGGGGTATAGGAAAATAATCAGCTATCACTTGAGAGTGCTGCAGGGGGAAGCAGTGTCCACATTCCATGATTTACCTCAGTTTCCTATATACCTAAGTTTTCTCCTTGTTCTTCCCTCCCCTGATTATTTTCATATATTGACTAGGGTGTGTGTGTGTGTGTGTGTGTGTGTGTGTGTGTACTAAGCAAGACTAATTAAGACAATCATTGATCATGTTTTAGAAAAATTCTAGTTAGGATGATAGACTCACCCAGTTAAGAAAGGAGTTTTTTAGATGCTAACAGCCCTTTGGAACACTAGTTAGAGCAGGATTAGATGAAGAAAGTTTTCGAAAATAATCTTTAAAAGGCCTGGCAGTCCCACAGCTCTCCTCTGTCAGCCTGGAGATGTCAAAGAGCAATGGTGAGAGCTCCATGAATGGCTAGGAACAGAAGTGGGCCTTCTGTGTGTATTTCACACATCGGGCTCTCTGCTCAGCAGGGAGTCTGCTTCCCTTCCTCTCTCTCTGCCTGCCTCTCTGCCTACTTGTGATCTCTGTCTGTCAAATAAATAAATAAAATCTTTAAAGAAAAAAGATGTAATGATGATAATAGTCCTATGGGTGTATAGTAGTTAACATAGTACCTTAGTAAGTGATTAGTCAATATCAGCTTTTACTATTATTATATTATTCTAAATTTAAAATTTTATGAGTATATGTTAATTTAATAATCAATATAGACAAAAGATTTTGTAAAAGTCTGTTAGAACTGGGCTAGCCTCCAGTACTGTTTTAAAAATTACTATAAAGACATTTAGTCATATTAAGCATATATACATTTATTAAGAGTTCTGCAGAAACTGTTCAGTCTGTAAATGAAAATAAAGGATCATGTTGTGTTTTTTCCCATAACACTTTCTAATAGATATCTGATCAGATAAAACTTGTATAATTAGGAAGATTATAAATATCAGAGGTGCCCATCTTCTAGATATTTTAATGAAAACTATACATTTTATTATCAAGCAGTTAAAAATATTATTAAAAGTAAATTGTAACTCTGAAGGAACACTAGAAAAATTTGAGAAACAGACCTTTTAGAAAGCAAGTGAATTCCCACTCTACTTAGAATGATCAGTGGCCCTTTTTGAGATGAGCACGTCTGATAACCATGAGATATTTGGTTAAATGTGGAACAACTTCAAGATATGCCTGACCCCCCACCCAATCCCTGACACCTCCCTCATCTTCACCTCATCTGTGATCCTATTTTGCACATTGAGTTGAAGGTCAGAACAGATAAGCAATAAAAATATAAGATCAGTCTTCAATCTCCTTTCCTTCTCCTTTTCTACTCTTTTTTCCCTAAATGCCTACTTAAGGTCTTCATCCCTCTTGCTTTCCCTGACTCTCCCTAGTAGTGTCCCTTCCATGTTTGCTTCCCTAAAAGCCTGCTTTTGTCCTTTATTCCCCTACCCATAACCAAACAGTTCTGTCCTCTATTCTGCCCTCTGGCTGATATGATATAGTAATACATAATGTGTTGGTAGCTGATAATTTTCAAATTTTATTTCTTATTTTCAAATTAAATGATCACATTTTATTTTTTTTAAGATTTTATTTATTTATTTGACAGAGAGATAGAGACAATGAGAGGGGGAACACAAGTAGGGGGAGTGGGAGAGGGAGAAGTAGACTTCTCTCCTAGCAGGGAGCCCAATGAGGGGCTCAATCCCAGGACCCTGGGATCATGATCTGAGCTGAAGGAAGATGCTTAACAACTGAGCCACCCAGGCACCCCAGATGATCACATTTTAGAAGTTCAGGGATGTAAGAAATAGAGGAGGTCCCATGAAAGTATAAAATGGGTGACACTAGGCTGATCTGAGGGTACACGGAAGGTCTGCCTGGGGAAGGGGCATTTTGAACAGTAATCTGACAGATGTAGGAAGCATTTGGGTGAAGAGGGGAAAGGGTACAGGGCATGCCAGGCAGAGAGACTATTCAAAGACTCAGAGGTGGGAAGAAGCTTGACATGGAAGAGGAACTCGAAGACCAGCGTGGATGGAATATATAGATGAGGCTGGGGAAGCAGACAGGAGCCAGATGATTTGAGCCTTATAGGCATGATAAGGATTTTGGACTCTAAACATTGTAGAAAGCCATTAAATTTTTTTGACCAGTAGAGTAACATGATGATGAAATTTGTGTTTTGAATGAAGAACTATACCTTTCTTGGGTTCAGCCAGAGCTGGTCCCAGTTTACCTGACTGTGATTCCTTTTTCTTTCCATTTGAATATGGTTATAGGCAAACAATGAATCATGGAACACTACATCAAAAACTAATGATGTACTGTATGGTGACTAACATAACATATTAAATAAAAAATGAATGTGATTCTTCTCTAGAAAGGGAGTGATAGCATACTCACTAAGGAAAATTCAAGAGACAGCTATTTGATTTTAGAAATGAGTCTATTTAAATCTCTTGTGTTTTCCTGTTGTGATCATGTCCCCACCCCTTTAAAAAATTTATTTATTTATTTATTTTAGAGAGAGCAAGAGAGTGAGCAAGCAGGGGAGGAGCAGAGGGAGAAGGAGGGGGAAAGAATCTCAAGAAGATTCTGCACTGAGTGTGGCAACCCATGCAGGGCTCAGTCTCCTGACCCTGAGATCGTGACCTGAGCCAACACCTATGCTTAACCCACTGAGCCATCCAGCTACCTCCCCCCCACCCTTTAAAAGCTACTATTCTTGGAGAAGTTGACACACCAAGTCTCCTGAATCAAATTATGAAGGCTATTAGATCAAGCCTTTATCCTATGGACTGGTAACAGCTTCTGAATCACTAAAATGACTCCCAAGTATTCCTCAGACTGAATAGGTTGACACCGGATTGCCACTGCATTCAGCGCTGAGAACAATAAAAAAATATCAATACTATTGCTTTTGGCTGAATAACACATCAAAATGGGTAATTGAATGATTTACTGTTCTTTAGGGTGGTTATATTTCATGGAGGCAGCCTAAATGGAATTAATTGTGGGCTAATTAAAGTGCTCCTTGCTTCTTGCTCATGTTTCCCTTGGGCATTGGCTGCAATGAGTTGTGCAAGTTGCAGAAAACTGTAAATTACGACTTGGCTTAAAGAAAAATGAATTGCTTTTCTAATCCTTATTGAACACTTAAAACAGATGTTTAAATCTCTACAAGTTTTAGATAATTAAAATTATAAATCTGTGCTCTTTGAACAGGAACATGAGTAGGGATCAGAGGTATAAATAGTACCATGCTGAGGTGATTCATCTTGTGGCTTCAGGTTTATTACTGTAACGAGGGTTGTCCCCAGGCAAATAGCAAAGCAGAGAAGTTTCTCTGCTTCTTTACCTCCTAGCATTCTAGACCCTCGAGCTGCCTTATAGCTGTTCAGTACTTCCTATTGTAGGACCCATCAAATGCTCGTTCTTCTCTCTGACATAAAAGGTTTATCTGTCCCATATTTCATTTTCTAAAGGTTTTGTTGGATATACTAGTTAGGATAACAGAACTGTGATAACAGTTAAACTCCCAACTCTCAGTGGCTTGACACAATAGTTGATTTTACATGCACAAGAAGTCCAAAATGGGTGCTTCTGATTGGAGGCCCATCTCTACGGACTCATGTTACTTTCATCTTGTGGCTCTATTATCTTTAGTATGTCTGTCCCAGAGTTGACGTGTTTGTCTGGGTCAAGCTGGCAGAAGAAGGAGGGGGGTGGAGAATCATGTGTGTGAGGTATTTATGAGCCCAGACTGGAAATGCACCTTGTGCTCACTGTCTATGGACATGCCTAACTTCAGCGGGGACTTAGAGGTATACTCTAGCTTTGTATTTAGGATAGAGAAAAAATGAGTTTGATGGATGGCTAGTCAGTCTCTTGGTGATGAAAGCAAACCTGAGAACGTTGCAATAAGGAGTTAGTGGCCTACACTCTCATATTGGTATTTTCTTTTCAAATGGAGCTTTTGGGGGGAAAAGATATATAGTTAGAAAACTTGTTGCTCTATTAAACTGGGAACCACTATTGTCCCATTGACTTTCAGTTACATGTCAAATGTCATCTGCCCAAACCTCTCTAAATCCTTGAAAAGGACAGAATGAATATGTTTTATGCCACACAAAGTGCTCTCTTTCTGTCTCTCTCACTGTACCTCTCCTGCTCTTTCTCTCTCTCTCTCTCTCTCTCTCTCTCTCTCTCTCTCTCACACACACACACACACACACACACACACACGATGGTAGTGATGATGATGATGTTGTATGTTGACTGAAAAAGTAATGAGAAGGGGCACGTGGGTGGCTCGGCGGGTTAAAGCCGCTGCCTTCGGCTCGGGTCCTGATCCCAGGGTCGTGGGATTGAGCCCCGCATCAGGCTCTCTGCTCTGTGGACAGCCTGCTTCCTCCTGTCTCTGCCTCTCTGCCTGCTTGTGATCTCTGTCTATCAAATAAATAAATAGAATCTTAAAAAAAAAGTAATGAGAAGCTTTTCCTGGGAATTTCCCTCTTGAATTCAATTGGAATTTATGCTGAGGACTATTGTGATCACAATTTCAGCATTGTTTGCCACTGAAACAGTTGTTGGAATCTTTAACAATTAAGTTATTAATCTAATAAAGAATTGGGGTGGCTTAAGTTGTTTTAAAGCAAATCATCTTCTAACATTTTACATTAACTAAATGAAAAGAGTATATCTAGTGAAATTTCACATATAAGTTAAGATCAAAGGCATTTGAAAAATGTGAACTGACAATTTATTCAGAAGATTTTATATAAGAATCTATTCTAAGAAGCAGTTCTTTCTGTCCATCGGTCCTGTCCCCATGCTTTAATAAACTGCCATTTTGCACCAAAGACGTCTCAAGAATTATTTCTCGGCCATCAGCTCCAGACTCCACCCCATGGGCCCTCACTTATATTCTAAAACTTCATCATTTGGGACCTGAACGTGGGGCTTTGAGTCTTTATATCTGGACGCCAAGTTTCAGTGCAAAATTGGTTGGATCTACTGTTTGCTTATTACTTGGATTACCTTTTGAATTTGCCAGAGCACAACTTGAAGCAACCTCCCTAATAAAGGAGTGCAAAAGAGCTATCTCTCACCAAAATGACTAGGATGAGGAATGTCCAACACAGGAAAAATTGAGAAACTGCGCTCTCTCCATCAGAGCTATTGGAAACGGACATAAACAGTATGTCAGAAAGGGAATTCAGGGTACCAATTATCCAGGCAATGGCTAGGTTGGGGAAAACCGTTAATGACAACATGGAATCTATTAGGGCAGAAGTGAAAGCTGCCAAGAAGAAGTTAAAAATGTTATCAATGAGATCCAATCTAATCTACATTTTCTAACAGCTAGGGTAACCGAGGCAGAAGGCAGAATTACTGATCTAGAGGACAAACTAATAGAGATAAAGGATCTGGAGGAGGCCTGGAACAAACAGCTTAGAAGCCATGAAAACAGAATTAGGGGAATAAATGACACCATGAAACATTCCAACATCAGAATTACTGGAATCCCTGAGGGGGAGGAGAAAGAAAGAAAACTAGAGGATATAATTGAACAAATTCTCCATGAAAATTTTCCCAGTCTGGGGAATGGAACCGACATTTGTGTCCTAGAGGCAAAAAGGTGAGCCCCAAGATCACAGAATCTAGAAATACCTCAAGACACCTTATTGTGAAACTGATGAATCATAATTTTAGACAGGAGCTCTTGAAAGCAGCTAGGGGTAAAAAATTCCTTACGTACAAAGGAAGCTCCATCAGAATAATGTCAAAACTGTCCACAGAAATCTGGCAAGCCAGAAAGGCCTGGCAAGATGTAGTCAGGGCATTAAATGAAAAGAACATGCAGCCAAGAATACTTTATCCAGTAAGGTTGACATTCAAAATGGATGGAGAGATAAAGAGCTTCCAAGACCAGCAAGGTTTAAGAGTATGTGACCACCAAGCCCACATTAGAAGAAATATTAAGGGGGGTTACAAAAAAGAAGAAAGAACCCAAGAGTGTCATAGAACAGAAATTTATGGAGACAATCTCTAGAAACAAGGACTTCACAGGCAACATGATGTCAATAAAAACGTATCTTTCAATAATCATTCTCAACATGAATGGCCTAAACGCTCCCATAAAAGGGCACAGGGTTGCAGACTGGATAAAATGACCCGTCCACATGTTGTCTAAAAGAGACCCATTTGGAACCTAAGGATACATCCAGACTGAAAGTGAAAGGATGGGGAAGCATCTTTCATGCCAATGGGCCTCAAAAGAGCATGGGTAGTGATTCTTATATCAGAAAAATTAGATTTTAAAATAAAGACTGTGATCAGAGATAAAGAAGGACACTACATCATTCTTAAATGGTCTATCCACCAAGAAGTTCTAACAATTATAAATATGTATGCCCCCAATACTGGAGCAGCCAACTACATAAGACAACTGTTAACCAAGATAAAGAGTCATATTGATATGAATACATTACTGTTAGGGGATCTTAATACGCCACTCTCAGTAAAAGTCAGATCATCCAAGTAGAAAATCAATAAAGAAAGGAGAGCTTTGAATGACACATTGGACCAGATGGACCTCATAGATATATACAGAACATTCTACCCCTAAACAACAGAATACTCATTCTTTTCTAGTGCATATAGAAATTTCTCCAGAATAGACCACATACTGGGTCACAGATCAGGGCTCAACTGATACCGAAAGATTGAGATTATTCCCTGCATATTCTCAGACCACAATGCTTTGAAACTAGAATGCAGGGATGCCTGGGTGGCTCAGTTGGTTAAGCGGCTGCCTTCGGCTCAGGTCATGAACCCCGCATCCTGGGATCGAGTCCCACATCAGGCTCCTTGCATGGCAGGGAGCCTGCTTCTCCCTCTGCCTCTGCCTACCACTCTGCCTCTGCCTACCACTCTGTCTGCCTAAGCTTGCATTCACTCTCTCTCTCTAATAAATAAATAAATAAAATCTTTAAAAAAAAAAAGGAACTAGAATGCAACCACAAGAAAAAGTTTGGGAGGAATTCAAACGCCTGGAAGCTGAAGACCACCTTGCTTAAGAATGCTTGCATCAACCAGGAAATCAAAGAACTTAAACAATTCATGGAAACCAATGAGAATGAAGACACATCAGTCCAAAACCTATGAGATATGGCAAAGGTGGTCCGAAGGGGGAAATACATAGCCACCCAAGCCTCCCTCAAAAAATTGAAAAATCCAGAATACACCAGCTGTCTTTATACCTTAAAGAACTGGAAAATCAACAACAAATTAAGCCAGTCCCACATACAGGAAGGGAAATAATCATGATTAGAGCAGAGATCAATGAGATAGAAACTAGAGATACAGTAGAATGCATCAATGAAACAGGCAGCAGTTCTTTTGAAAGAATCAATAAGATCGATAAACCTTTGGCCAAACTAATCCAAAAGAAAAGAGAGAGGACCCAAATTAATAAAATTATGAATGAAAAGGGAGAGATCACGACTAACACCAAGGAAATAGAAACAATCATCAGAAATTATTATCAACAGTTATAAGCCAGTAAGTTAAGCAGCCTAGACAAAATGGATGCATTCCTGGATACCTAGAAACTTCCAAAACTGAATCAGGAAGACATTGACGATCTGAAAAGACGAATATCTAAGAATGAGATTGAAGCAGTGATCAAAGACCTCCCAAAAAAACAAGAGCCCAGGACCTGACAGATTCCCTGGGGAATTCCACCAAACTGTCAAAGAAGATATAATACCTATTCTCCTGAACCTGATTCAAAAAATTGAAGCAGAAGGAAAACTTCCAGACTCTTTTTTTGAAGAAAGCATTACCCTGATCCCCAAACCAGGCAAAGACCCCACCAGAAAGGAACATTTCAGACCAATATCCGTGATGAATATGGATGCCACAAGTCTCAACAAGATCCTAGCTAATAGGATCCAACAGTACATTAAAAAGATTATCTGCCATGACCAGATGGGAATCATCCAGGGGATGCGAAGGTGGTTCAACATTCACAAATCAATCAATGTGATAGAACAAGTCAATAAGAGAAGAGAGAAGAATCACATGGTCCTCTTGATTGATGCAGATAAAGCATTTGACAAGATACAGTATCCATTCCTGATTAAAACACTTTTAAGTATAGGGATAGAGGGAACATTCCTCAACTTCATAAAATCTATCTGTGAAAAACCCACAGTGAATATCATCCTCAATGGGGAAAAGCTGACAGCCTTCCCATTGAGATCAGGAACACAACAAGGATGTCCATTCTCACCACTCTTGTTCAACACAGTATGAGAAGTCCTAGCAACAGCAATCAGACAACAAAAGGAAATAAAGTGTATTCAAATTGGCAATGAAGAAGTCATGCTCTCTCTTCGCAGATCACATGATACTTTTTATATGGAAAACCCAAAAGAGTTCACCCCCAAACTACTAGAACTCATACAGCAATTCAGTAATGTGGCAGGATACAAAATCAATGTACAGAAATCAGTTGCCTTCTTATACACTACCAACGAAAATACAGAAAGGGAAATTAGTGAATCAGTTCCATTTACTATAGCACCAAGAACCATAAGATACCTGGGAATAAGCCTAACCAAAGAGGTAAAGGATCTGTACTCAAGGAACTACAGAACACTCATGAGAGAAACTGAAGAAGACAGAAAAAGATGGAAGACCACTCCATGCTCATGGATCAGAAGAATAAACATTGTTAAAATGTCTATACTGCCTAGAACTATCCATACTTTCAATGCCATCCCGATCAAAATTCCACCAGCATTTTTCAAAGAGCTGGAAGAAACAATCCTAAAATTTGTATGGAAACAGAAGAGTCCCCGAATTGCTAAGGAAATATTGAAAAAGAAAAACAAAACTGGGGGCATCACGTTGCCTGGTTTCAAGCTTTACTACAAAGCTGTGATCACCAAGACAGCATGGCACTGGCATGAAAACTGACACATAGACCAGTGGAACAGAGTAGAGAGCCCAGATATGGACCCTCAACTCTACGGTCAAATAATCTTCGACAAAGCAGGAAAAAATATATAGTGGAAAACAGACAGTCTCTTCAACAAATGATGCTGGGAAAATCGGACAGCTATGTGTAGGAGAATGAAACTCGACCATTCTCTTACACCATACACAAAGATAAACTAGAAAAGGATAAAAGACCTCAATGTGAGGCAGGAATCCATCAGAATCCTAGAAGAGAACATGTGCAGTAAACTCTTGGACATCAGCCACAGCAACTTCTTTCAAGTTATGTCTCCAAAGGCAAAGGAAACAAAAGCGAAAATGAACTTGTGGGACTTCATCAAGATCAAAGCTTTTCCACAGCAAATGAACCTCAACAAAACAAAGAGGCAACCCACGGAGTGGGAAAGGATATTCTCAAATGACACTACAGACAAAGAGCTGATATCTAAGATCTATAAAGGACTCCTCAAACTGAACACACACAAAACAGATAATCATGTCAAAAAATGGGCAGAAGACATGAACTGACACTTCTCCAAAGAAGACATACAAATGGTAACAGACACATGAAAAAATGTTCATGATCATTACCCATCAGGGAGATTCAAATGAAAACCACATTGAGGTACCACCTTACATCAGTTAGAACAGCCAAAATTAACAAGACAGTAAACAACAAGTGTTGGAGAGGATGTGGAGAAAGGGCAACCCTCTTACACTGTTGGTGGGGATGCAAGTTGGTGCAGCCACTTTGGAAAACACTGTGGGGATTCCTTA
>ML096629.1:36307-126172 GCA_003697995.1 Taxidea taxus jeffersonii | reverse complement strand
TTTTTTTTTAATTTATTTTTTTTTTACTTTATTTAAGCTTTATTTAAACATATGATGTAACCCCACTACCCTCACCCAACCCCTCTTCCCCCCACCCCCCTCAGTTTGTTTTATGACATTAAGAGTCTCTTTTGGTTTTTCTCCCTCCCGATCCCATCTTCTTTCATTTTTACTTTTCCTACTACCTTAACTCCCACCCCCGTTGCATCTCCACTTCCTCATATCAGGGAGATCATGTGGTAGTTGTCTTTCTCCAGTTGACTTATTTCGCAATTGCACTACTGGGTATTTATCCTAAAGATACAAACATAGTGATCCCAAGGGGCACGTGTACCCGAATGTTTATAGCAGCAATGTCCACAATAGCCAAGTTATGGAAAGAACCTAGATGTCCATCAACAGATGAAAGAGTTGTATACTTTTATCTCTTACATTTAGGTCTCTTCTGAGTTAATATTTATATATGGTATGACGTAGTTTTCTAAATTCATCCATTTGCATGTGGATATCCCATTGTCGCAGCACCATTTTTCGAAATATGTTCTGTCATCTTTAAATTTTTTGGCACTTTTGTTAAAAAGTCATTGACCATAATTTAAGGGTTTGCTTCTGGGCTCTCAGTTATGTTCCTTTAATCTATACATTCATTTCTATGGCACTGCTACTCTGTCTTGATTACTGTAGCTTTGTAGGAAGTTTTGAAATCAGGATTTGTAAATATTCCAACCACACTCTTTTCAAAGAATGTTTTAGCTATTCTGTATCCTTTGAGTTTTCATATCAATTTTAGAATCATCTTGTCAATTTCTACAAAGTAACCAGTGGGGTCACTAACAGGCACTTCATGGAACCTGTAGATCAATTTAGTGAGCACTGCCATCTCTTTTTTTAATTTAAATTCAATTAACCACATGTAGTACATCATTAATTTCAGATGTAGTGTTCAATGATCTATCAGTTGTGTATAACACTCAGTGAACTCTGCCATCTTAACAAAATTAAATCTTATAATCCATGAATACAGGATGTTTTCCCACTTATTTAGATTTTCCTTAATTGCTTTCAACAACGTTTCATAGTTTTCAGTGTACAAGTGGTCTACTTCTTTTGTTAAACTTCTTCCTAAGTATTTTTATTTTTTGATGCTATTTTAATGATTTTAATTATTTTTAAAATTTATTTCATGCTTAGTGTATGAAAATACAATTAATTTTTGTCCATTGGTCATGCATCCTTCAACTTTGCTGAGATTGTTTTTAGCTTTGGCTAAAACTTCAATCCGATGTTAAATAAAAGCAGCAAGAACAGACACCTCTGTTTTGCTTCTGATTTTATTTTATTTATTTTTTATTTTTTTTGAAGATTTTATTCATTTATTTGACGGACAGAGATCATAAGTAGGCAGAGAGGCAGGCAGAGAGAGAAGGCAGAGAGAGAAGGAAGCAGGCTCCCCGCTGAGCAGAGAGCCCGATGCGGGGCTCCATCCCAGGACCCTGGGATCATGACCTGAGCCGAAGGCAGAGGCTTTAACCCACTGAGCCACCCAGGCGCCCCTGCTTCTGATTTTAGTGGTTAAGTTTTCAGCCTTTCGTAATTAAGTCTGATGTTAGTTGTAGATTTTCTGTAGATATACTTTATCAGGTTCTATTAATAGTTTCTGAATTTTTTTTAATCATGAAAGGGCTTTAAATTTCAGATAATTAGTTGTTAATTTTATTGAAGATGCTTGTATGAGAAAAGTCACCTTTTTCCTGCTGCTTTCAAGATTTTCTCTTTGTCTTTCAACAATTTAATTATAATGTTTCTATTTTGGGGCAACTTTGAGTTTATCTTACTTGGAGTTTGTTGAGCTTCCTGGATGTACAGATAAATATTATTAATTATAATTGAGATATTTTTCATCATTAATTCTTCAAGTAGTCTTTCTTCCTCTTTCTTGTTTTTCCTGAGAATCTAATTATGTGTATGTTGATATGCTTGTTGGTTTGCCACAGATTTCTGAGACTCTGTTTATTTTCTACATTATTTGTTCTTTCTGTTCCTCGGGCTAGATGTTTATTGACTTATCTTCTAGTTCATAGCTTATTTATTCTGCCAGCTTAAAACTGAAGTTGAGTCCCTCAAGTAAATTATTTTATTTTACTTAATGTACTTGAAGTTCTAACATTGTGTGTCAATTACACTCAAATTTTTAAAAAAGTTTTAAAAATAGAACATCTATTTTTAAAATAATTTTGACCATACATGTGATAAAGGTCTCGTATACACAATACATAAAAACTTCTTATCAATAATAAATTACATATTTGGAAAGGATTTGAATGAAGATTTAGTCAAAGGAGATTGAGAAATAGCCATTAAACATTTCAAAAGATGTTATATGTTAGTACACATTATGAGAATATAAATCAAAATCATAATGAGATACTATTTCACAACCACCACTATGAAGATAATATAAAAGATGGGCAAAGATGTTCAAATAGCCTTTTCAATAAATGGTGTGGAAGCAATTGAACATCTATAGGCAAAAAAAAAAAAGAGTTTCAGCATAAACCTCATACTGTACACAAAAACATCAACAAAAAATATATTAAACATTTATTTAAAAAAATTTAGGGGCACCTGGGTGGCTCAGTGGGTTAAAGCCTCTGACTTCAGCTCAGGTCATGATCTCAGGGTCCTGGTATCAAGCCCCACATCATCGGTCTTTCTGCTCAGCAGGGAGCCTGCTTCCCTTCCTCTCTCTCTGCCTGCCTCTCTGCCTGCCTCTCTGCCTACCTGTGATCTCTGTCTGTCAAAAAAATAAATAAAATTAAAAATAAACATTTATTTTAAGAATCTTCAAGATCTATAGCTAGGGCATAATTCTTAGACATGATAATGACAAAATGGACAATCAGTAAAGAATATACCATAATTGTAAATATTTATGCACCCAATATTGGAGGACCTAAATATATAAAACAAATACTAAAAGGAGTAATAAACAGCTATGCAATATAGTTGGGGACCATAATATATCCCACTTTCAACAATAGATAGATCATCCAGAGAGACGCAGTGAGGAAACAGCAGATTTGAACAATATTATAGACCAAAAGATCCTAACAGACATGTAAGAACATTCCACCTGACAGCAGAATACATTTTCTTCTCAAGCACTTCCTAGGATAGATACATGTTAGGCCACAAAATAAGTCTGAAGAAATTCAAGAGGAAAGAAATTATATGAAATATCTTTTCTGATCACAATGGAATAAGACTAGAAATCAAAAAAAAGAAGGAGAAGTTGTATATTCACAAATACGTGGAAATGAAATACTCTGGGACAATCAATGGATCAAAGAAGAAATCAAAAGATTTCTTAAAGAAATTTTAAAAATTTTGATGCAAGTGAAAGGTGGCTCAGTTGGTTAAGCAGCTGCCTTCGGCTCGGGTCATGATTCCAGCGTCCTGGGATTGAGTCCCACATCGGGCTCCTTGCTTGGCAGGGAGCCTGCTTCTCCCTCTGCCTCTGCCTGCCACTTTGTCTGCCTGTGCTCGCTCTCTCTCTCTCTAACAAATAAATAAATAAAATCTTTTAAAAAACTTAGGTGATGCAGCAAAAGCTTCTCTTAGGGAAGAATTAATAGCAATAAACAGAACAAAAAATGAATATATCAAATGAGCAACATAATTTTATACCTCACAAAAATAGGAAAAAGAACAAAGGAACCCAAAGTTATCAGAAAAAGGAAATTAAGACTAGAGGAGAAATAAATGAAATAAAGAATAAGAAAATAATAGAATAGATTAACAACACCAAGAGTTATTTCTTTGAAAAGATAAAACTGACAAACCTTTACCTAAACTAAGAAAAAAAGAGAGAAGATCCAAATAAATACAATTATAAGTTACAAATATATAAAATTATAAATAAAATAAAATTATGAAAGAAGAGACATTAAAACTGATACCATGGAAATACATAGAATCATGAGACTACTGTAACCAACTACATGACACCAAATTGGGACAACCTAGAAGAAATGGATAAATTCCTAGAAACATACAACCTACCAAGACTGAGTCACAAAAATATAGAAAAATCTGAAAGATCAATAATGAGAAAGGATATTGAATCAGTGATAAGAACCTCCCAATCACAAAACATAAAACTTCAGGACCAAATGGTTTCACTAGTGGATTCTACCAAAGAAAAGAAAAATGAATGTCAATCCTTCTCAAACTCTTCCAACAAATTGAAGAAGGAACACTCTCAAACACATTTTAAGAGGCCAGCATTAACTTGATACCAAAGCCAGATAAGGACTCTATAACAAAAGAAGGCTACTGACTATGCCTATAAGAAAAGAAAACTACCAACCAGCATATCCATAATGAATATATATGAAAAAATTCTCAACAAAATATGTACAAAAAATATTCAACAGCACGCTGAAAGGATCATACACAATGATCAAGTGAGATTCATCTCTGGGATGCAAGGATGATCCAACATGAACCAACCAACAAATGCAAATACAGCATATTAATAGAATGAAAGATAAAAATCCCATGATCTTCTCAAAAGATGCAGAAAAGGTATCTGACAAAATATCTTTCATGATGGAAAACTCAACGTATTATGTATAGAAGGAACATACCTGCATAAAGGCTATATAGAATAAACACACATCTAACAACATACTCAGGGGTGAAAGGTTGAAAGCTTTCCTTTAAGATTAGGAAGAAGAGAATGGTGCCCATTCTCATAGTACTGGAAATCCTAGCCAAAGCAATCAGGAAACAAAAGGCACCTGAATCATATAGGAAAAGTAAAATTGTGTTTGTAGATTTCACGAATATATATATACACATACATACATATATATGTATATACTCTAAAGACTCCACTAAGAAACTATTAAAACTAATGAATGCATTCAGTAAAGTTGCAGACTACAAAATCAATATATAGAATGCAGCAACATATCTATATGTTAATAATGAATCATATGAAAAATTTAAAAAGTTCTATTTACAACACCATCAAAAGAATAAAATTTAAAAAGTCCTATTTACAACAACATCAAAAGAATAAAATACTGAACCAGAGATAAATTTGACCAAGTAAGTGAATATCTGTACACTTAAATCTATAAGACATTGATAAAGAAATTGAAGAAAACACAAATAAATAGAACAGTGTCCCATGTTCATGGAATTTCACGGAATTAACATAATTAATATTGCCAAAACATCCAAATTACTGAAAGGTACCTATAGATTCAGTGCTATTCCTATCAATATTCCAAAGACATTTTTATCAGTAATAGAAAAAAAATGGCTCTAAAATTCATATGGAGTGACAAATGACCCCAAAGAGCCAAAGCAATCCTGTGAAAGAACAAAGCTGGAGGCATCAAACTTTCTGATTTCAAACTATATTGCAAAGCTATAGTAATCAAACCAGTATGGTACTGGCATAAGAACAGACACATAGAGCAATAAGACAAAATAGATAGCCTAGAAATAAACCCATGCATATATAGTCAACTAATATTTGCTAGGGGAGTCAAGCATACACAATGGAGAAAAGATAGTCTCTAATAAATCCTGTTGAGAAGACTAGGTATTCATATGCAAAAGAATGAAACTAGACCCTTAGCTTATACCACTCAAAAAAATTAATTTAAGATCAGAACCTATATAACTCCTAAAAGAAAACAGAGAAAAGCCTCCTTGACATTGGTCTTGTCAACGATTCTATGGATAAGTCACCCAAAACACAAGCAACGAACAGAATTAAACAAGTAGAGCTACATTAAACTAAAAAGTATGCACATAGTGAAAAAAATGATCAACAAAATGAAAAGTCAGTCTGCATCATGAGATACAATATTTACAAACCACATATTTGTTAAAGGCTTAATATCCAAAATATATAAGGAACTCATATAACTCAATGACAACAACAACAACAAACAAATAATCCAATTAAAAGGTGGGCAAAGGATCTGAGTAGATATTTATACAAAGAAGATATTCAAAGTCCTACAGGTGCATGAAATGGTGCTCAACATTACTAATCATAAATCATAAAGGAATTGCAAAGTCACTATGGAATATTACCTCACATCTGTTAGAATATATATATATATATGTGTTGGTGAAAATGTGGAGAAAAAGGAACCCTTATGCACTCTTGGTGGGACTGTAAATTGACATAGCCACTATGGAAAACAGTATGAATGTTCCTTAAGATTTCTTTTTTTTTTCTTTCATGTTTTTTCCAGATGTACAGGATAGTTCATTTTTCATATTTAATTTACATAAAGTACTTAAATATATTAATTTAAAATTTCTTTCATTTTTTCTTATTTTCCCTGTATAAGGTTCTTATACATGTATGTATCTGTAATTAATGGTGATTAATAATTATAATATATATATCATGTATCTGCATATAATAATTAATAATTATAATATATATCATGTATCTGCAACTAATGGTAATTAATAATTATACCTCTTGTTTATTTGTTTACTTGACCTTATTGCTTTGATAAGAATCTCAAGCATATACTTTCATATAATAACAAAGTGCTACTATATCCCAGTATCTTTTTTTCTTGATTTAATGAGTGACCATAGTTCTTTTTTGTAGTGGGGTTCTAAATACTCTTTATTGTTCCATATGCTTCTACACATGTGAAAACCCTTATATCTTTCTTTTTTTAAGTTTTTATTTAAATTCCAGTTAGTTAACTGTAGAGAACAACCTGATGGTTACCAGAGGGAAGGTGGGTAGGGGGATGGGTTAAATAGGTGATAGGGAATAAAGAGGGCACTTGTGGTGGACACAGGATGCTGTATGGAAGTGCTGAATCACTATATTATACACCTGAAACTAATACTACACTGGATGTTGACCACAGTACTTTTTAAACAATTATTGTTTATGTTTCAAATAGATATTATCATGTCAAGAATTTTTTAAAAATAAGAATGGTTTTACCATTTATCAACTAGGTCTTTAGTATCTTTCAATATGATCATGTGTTTTTTTCTTCTGTGATATGCTAATGTAATTAATCATATTAAATCAGTCTTCCCAATATTTTACTTTTATGCTATTTTTTCCTATGGAGTCTTGAAGAAGTTTTCCTAGTTTTTAAAATTAATTATCAATTTTAGGGGCGCTTGGGTGGCTCAGTGGGTTAAAGCCTCTGCCTTCGGCTCAGGTCATGATCCCAGGGTCCTGGGATCGGGCCCCGCATCGGGCTCCTTGCTCAGGAGGGAGTCTGCTTCCCCCGTCTCTGTCTCTGCCTGCCTCTCTGCCCACTTGTGATCTCTGTCTGTCAGATAAATAAAATTAAAAAAAAAATTTAAGGTCTCCAAATGGATAAGTTTAAAGTAAAAACATATTGTGAAACAGCAGAAATGCTAATATAATTGCTACTATATTTTACGAAAATGCGTAATTGGAATATTTGCTAAGTGAGATTGATTTGTAAAATCAAGAGGGTACCTGGAATATATTGTCACTTCTTACTCCTCATCTTCATTTTTTTTAAATCTCTAAAGAAATACTTGGTTAAGTATTTTCACTCATTTAGATGCTTCTTTGTAAGTTCTTAAGGATTTGTATGCATATTTTTATGTCTGTCTATATCCATCTATGTGCATACTATATATAATGTTTTTGTCCCTTAAAACATAAATTTTCTCTCTTCCTCCAGCCTATCAGTGCTGTTGTCCAGCTGATTCCAGGCCCTACTGGATCGTTTTAGGGTTTCCTAGGTTACATGTCTCTATTTATCTTGTTGAATGGCTGTTTGTACTTCTTTTTCTTAGTCTTGGAAAATAAGTGAATCCAAAAACCAGTAGAAGCTACTGTATTAAATACAATGAGGGTTTCTGTGGGAACTTAGGACTCTGTCCCTTACCATTGACTCAGTTCCTTTTCAACTCTGTCCCACTCTGATCTGTCAGTCAGATACTCAGCCCTTAGCTCATTTATTCTTTTGTAATAAGTTAACTGAGATAAAATAATTAAATGATTCAGTTAGCTTTCTAAACCTTATTCAAGCACCATGACTATCCACATTTTTAGTTTGCTTAAATGGTAAATTTTTTTAAGTGTTCTTAAGAAAGTTTGCTTAAAAATTGTTTAATTTTATAAGGAAAATAACTAAACATTGTGCCATGTCACAGAGTACTGCAATATACCCTTGTTGCTTTTTCTCTTCCTAGATTATTTTCTAAATGTCCACTTTAATGATACTATGTCAACCTAACTTAACACAGTAAATGGTTGTATTATTACTGTAGCAAATCAAGCAAAAAGGAAGAAGTTTCAATGTGGTTATCCTATAATCATGTATGTACTTTCTTAATTCAAATAATGCTCTTTGTTAAGTTCTTTTTAAGAGCTTCAATTACAAATTATTAGTCATGAAATATTTTAGAGGTAAACACAGGTGTTAATATACATCATTTTCATGTTCATAAAGCAAAAGAGGAAAACTATTTCTGAAGGTCAAAAAAAAAAGAAAAAATAATGTAGTACATAGATATTATTCATGAGTTTTTAAGTCTACCTGTAATACAATTCTGAAAATACATTTTTGGCCTATTTTTTTCTTCTTGTTACTTTTTTATGTCATTCACTTAGAACTGCAAGGATAACAGAAATAAGTCACTGTGTAGACAGAAATTAGTGTTCCTTGTTTCCTATGCTTTCCAAGACCATCAAGTGGTACTAGACTAAACTGAATCATTATTTTTTGATACCATCTTATAACACAGTTGACTTTGTTAATAAAGTAGGATTGTTGTTATTGTTAACATTTTCAATGTAAGAAAAGTCATTTACATTCAAACAGACTCTTCTACAGCTTATTGGTCCCAATAGAGATTACTTCTGAATTTAATTACTTCCTATCAAAGAATGACTACAGAAATTAATTCTGCAACATCGATATCAATTACTTTTTCTTTTTAAAGGTTAGCTAGAATATTAAATGTAAGTCATTTATTATAGCATTACCATTGTTTTTCCAAGGAATGGACATAGAGCAATATGAATATAAATAAGCAAAATACTTCTCATTCATTGTATTTCTTTTACATGTTTAACCTTTTACGGAGTGTTTCTCAAACTGTGTTCTGTAATTCATTTGCATTAGAATCTTTTAAGATATAAGTGAAAATAAAGCCTCCTGGGTTCTATCTCAGATGGACTGAATTAGAATCTCTAGGTGTGGTCCTGGGAATATGAATTTTCCATTTCTGAAGTTGATTCTAAAACTCAGTGAAGTTTGTGAACCACTGCCTTAAGAGTAAGGTTTTGAAGATATCTTCTATGCATTCTTTTTGAGGAAGCTCAACCACAGCCATTAATATGCTAATAGCTCCAAAGCTGTATCCATAGCAAAACTCTCTTTTGAGAGCTAGACCTATATATACATAAGTCACTACTTATCCCATATAACTGAGGCATATCATGAAGTGATCTCTTCATCACTCTGTCTGCCTCACAACACACACACACAGACACACTCACATGCTCTCCTTCAGCCTTGACCTGTACTTTTGAAGTCTAATGCCAACCAATCACCACAGCATTATGTCAGCCACAACCACTTAATCACCAAGTCCTGTCAATTCTTCTTATATATTTTCAATCCATCCACTTCTCTCTTCGTAGATAACATCAACATCTTCTTTATTGATTTCCCTACTTCTTGGACCCTCACCAACACTTTCTCTAAGCAAGAGCAACAGTAATCTTTCTAAAACACAAGTATGATTATGGTGCTTGCCTCCTTAAAATCCCCCTCACTGGTCCCCATCAGAGTTAAGATAAGTCTACATTTATTAAATTCACATAACTACTCATCATATTCTTCATGATATGATTAGTCTGTGTCTAATTATCTTACCGTAAACTCCTTCTTCTCCCCATTGACACGTTTTGTTGCCATTTTATAGAAATAATAATCTACAGTTTTAGGAATAAGTTACACAGTCTCCTTCCTCCACAGTTTGTATCAAGTCATTATAAAAAAATTCAATTTATTAATGTATCTCCTCCTCTATACTTAGTTTGCTCACCTCTCTATCCCCCGTGTCAAAGCACAATTTCTAGTGCATAGTATAAACTCAAAAATTCTTTTGGATTGAACAGATAAATAATGGGTAACTTAGCATTTATTTATATCTATTAATAGTATGTGATATAAAATAACATTTAAACACACAGGCTCTGGAAATGAAATCTCTGGGTTAAACTCTGGCTATGCTACTTGTGCGACCTCAAATGATTTACTTAAATATCCCTATGTTTTAGGTCATTGATCTTTAAAATGGTTAGAATAGCATCTCTCCCTTAAGATTGTCAGGAAGATTAAATGAGAAAATACATATACAGTTGTTAAAATGTTAGGCACAAAGCAGGTACTCAAGAAACATTAGCTACTACTTTTATTTCTTTCATGATTCAAGAATTATTCCCCACCTTTAACACATCTCACCATTTTATTCATTTTAATTTTCTTCTCTCCTCTCAGACAACATCTTGGAAGAGTCACATATTTTTTGATCTAAATGTAATGGATGCCTCTCCACACCCTCTTTCATTTTAGAGACTTTTCTCTGGATCTTCCCTAGCTCTGACATTGTTGGGTGTGATGACTGGAATATTAAACATTATTCTTGACAAGATGACATACTCAAAAGAAAAATATTTTTAGTTTCTATAGAATTTCCTCATAACATGCAAGATTTTTCTTGTCTCAGTACCACTATTAATACTTTGAGACAATATCTTTAGGATGAGTATATAAGAACATCACAACCATAATAACTTCCTTGAGGCATAGTTGATAGCTCTAAACCCACATCTCAAAACCTTGTGCTTGAACAAAATTTTCGTTGGCAACAGAAAGATTTTTTGTTATTCATTTTAAAGAAAATTAATAAATGATTCAGCCTTGGGGCAGACTTATACCAATATACTATTATTTTTAATTTGGTCAGGTCTTAACAAGGTTTGTTAAGGCCAAGAAATAAGTTTTACAAGATGAGGGAAATGGAAATTTTACATAAATTTTTATATAAAATTTTATGAGATTTTGTAAGATTTGGGTTTTTAATATTTCTTTTGCTGTTTTTGACTGAAAATTATAATTTTGGAGAGCTCCAAAAGAATTGTTTCTTAAATAAATGTTATACCTTTTTTAAACTTTTGCAGCAATACTACAAATAAAGTTTTTAGGGACAGTTTAATTTTTTCAACACAAATCAAAGAATCAGCATTTAGACATGAAAATCATAACAAAAGTTATATATACTAAATCACAAATAAATGGAAAATGGGGACCAGAAAATATATGTAACAGAGCTAATGTCACAAAACTGGACAAGTGTCAAGATATCAAGATAGAATGTATGTGTCCTGACTCAATTTATTGTTTTTACTCAAAAACAATAATCAAAATAGTTTATTAGAATGGAGAAATATAATGAGAAAACAATGACAGAATTGAAATGGAGGAAAGAATTCTACAACACAAGTTAAAATGACAGAGGTGGATAATTATATCAATGGGTTATAATGAGGTAGAGAGGTTTATACCTTGTTAAGGGCTTCAAAGTCACAGGCAACGTAGTTGGACACAAAACGATATTTATTTACCTTGAAAGTTGTACTGAAATAGATCTTTTATTGAAGAAGACAACCATGTATATGTAGGGGCAATAAGTAAAATTAATTTTGAAACTTTAGAAGTAGGTTTGTTCTTTAAAGAAATCTTATTTAAAATGCTATAGTGACAATTGTCTCATAAAATGAGCAACCAAAGCCCAAATGTGTATTTATCAAAGTGTGGTTTGCTGACCATCTGCACTAGAATCAGAGAGGATTCTTTTTATACAAACAGTTTCCTAGATTCTCATTCTGGACCCCTCTCAGAACTGCACAATCTGAATTTACAGGAACAGAGCCTGGAACTACATTTTGTGGTCACCACATACATATCCACACACACACCCCCACACACAGATACACAAAACCACCACCACCACCTTGATTCTCTAGCAGTATAATATTTTAAGTCATAAATTAGCTTAAGAAACATTTACAAACATTCATATTTTAAAAATAGAGCGAGGTGATGTGAGCATTATGGTGACATAAGATATTTCTCTGTTTTAACAATAAAAAAGACATATATCTACACACAAAGACACCTTTGCAGGTATTATGGAATCTAGCACCACATGCCAAGGAATTCTGAGGGAGTCTCATCCACCTGTGCATCTGGTAATAGGGAGACAGACCTCAGTATATCTGCAGAACCATCAGCCCCAGCAAACCTGCCCTCTCCCCTCATGTCGTGGCTGAGGAAAAGTCTACCGAGTATTGATCTGGGCAGATACCCATGCAGGAGTGAGAATTTGCAGAAGTCTAGCCTTCCTGAGGGGAGATTCCAGTATATGAGTAGAGAAAAAATTGAGTTTGGTGGGAGTGGAGACAGAGAAACTTTCTCAGCACCTCCTTTCCCAAGGATATTCTTCATGAGGCCGATCTATCCAGTGATGGCGTCCTCTACCATGGGGGAAAGGACAGCAGTAAATGAGTGCCTGATCACACCAGCTGTGCAGGTCAGCTGAAGAAACCTGTTTCTCTTCAACAGCACCCAAAGCATGGAGGTGAGACTCCAAACTGGGCAGATAGGAGATTGGGAAAGAGATAGATAAGAATTTCAAAGGGAATAAAGGAATTGAATTCAGCATGAAGTCTATGCAGGAGATTTTAGGAGTGCCACAAACAGTGATCTCCCTATTGGGTACATGGGCACCCCAACAGTATGAGTGCTAAACCCATACCTCTTCCAACTCTGTGGCTGGCTCTTTGTGCATGCTTCTGTGTGTGATGCTGAGAGAGTTGTAGTAGACAAGACATGCCCAGAAAGAGACACAGCAAGGGGGAAACCACAAACTTGACTTGTAGCGCCACCTACTGGAAAACAAAAGAGGAGTTTCCAGTAGACAAACTGGTTAGTAACATTAAGGAGAAAAGACATAAAAGCTTAAGAATTCTGCCCTAAAAGGGAGCAAGAAAAGTGGAGCAGGTGTATACATACAAAGGTTGACAAAACCCCAGAAAATGAAAACCATCCAAGAGAATATTTCATCTGAAGGCAGTTAGCAAAGATTTGAGGAGGTGTCTGCTACTTCAGATGTGAAAGTAACAACACAAATCTACAGAGAGCATGAAAAAAATTGAAGAAACATACCATCACAAGAAGAAATAATTATTCTTCAAAAATCGAGTTCAAAAGTGTGGAATTTTGTGATCTATTTGATAAAGAATTAAAAATAGCTGTTTTGAAGAAGTTCATTGAGATATGAGAAAAGTTAAAAAGACAATTCAATAAAATCTCAAAAAAAATTACAATGATCAAAATGAGATTTTAACAAAGAGATAGAAATCATGAAAAAGAACCAAACAAATTCTGGAGGTAAAGAACTCAATAAATAAAATAAAAATTCAATAGAGAATATCTGAAGTAGAATAGAACAAATGGAAGATAGGATAGGTGAGTTAGAGGATAAGAATTTTGAAATTACCCAGTTAGAGGAGAAAAGGAATAAATGAAAAAGAGCAAAGAATGCCTACATGATCTATGAGACTATATCAAAAGAACAAATATTAGAATAATCAGGATTCCTGAAGAAGAGAGGAAGAATGGAGCAGAAAATTTAAATAAATAATAGCTGACAACTTTTCAAATCTGGAGAGAGAATTGGATAGCCAAGTTCATGAAGTTAATAGATCATGCTATTATCTATATGCAAAAATATCTTCTCCAAAACACAATATAATAAAACTGTCAGAAATCAGGGATAAAGAAATAATTCTGAAAGCAGCCATGGGAAAAAAGATTGAAACTTGCAAATAAACTTCCAATAAGCTATCGATGGTTTTCTCAGTAGAAACTATGCAGGCTAGGAGAAAGTAGAATGAATATTCAAAGTGTTGAAAGAAAAAAAAATGTCAACCAAGTATACTCTGTCAAACAAACTTATTCTTCATTTATGGAGGAGCAATAAAGACTTTCCTAGACAACAAAAGCTGAGGGAGTTCATTACCACTAGACATGCCTTGTAAAAAAATGTTGAACAAAGTTCTTCAAGGTAAAAAGAAAAAATGGTAATCAGTGACATGAAAACATACAAAAAATATACAACACACTGGTAAAGGTAAATATATAGTAAGACTTCAAAAACTTAAAATCTGTAGTAGGATGTTGTGTTAACCATTTAGTATAGTATAAAGGTCAAAGGAAAAGAGTCTTAGAAATAAGTATAATTACTACAATGTGCTATCAAATACAGAACATAAAAAGAAGGAAATAACATCAAAATTATAAAAGAGGGAATAAAAGGATGTTTTGTAGATGGTTGAAGATTAGTTACTATCAGCTTAAGATGGATGGTTCTATCCATGAGCTGTCTTATGTAAACCTCATGGTAACCACAAGGAAAAAATTAAAAGCAGATGCACAAGAGATTAAAAAAAGAAAAAAGATGGAGAGAGAATAGAGCATACCACTATAGAAAATCACCAATTTACAAAGAGATGCAGAAACAGAGTGTAAAAGAAAAATAATGAATGCACAAAAACTACTAGAAAACAATCAGATGATATTAGTAAATCCTCAATAATCAACAAAAATTCTAAATGTTAATGGACTGAATTCACCAATCAAAAGGCACAAAATGGCTGAATGAATTAAGGAAAAAAAAAGACTTAACTAAATGACTCACATCAGTTTTAAGGACACACACAGGCAAAAAATAAAGGGATGGAAAGATATTCCATGCAAGTATAAAACAAAAGAAATTGGAAATAGCTATGCTTATATCAGACAAAATAGATTTTAAGCCAAAAATGGTAACAAGAGACACACAAGGTCATCAAGTCATGATAAAGTGGTTGATTATTAAGAAGATACAATAATAATAAATCTATAGGGACTCAACATTGGAGTACCTAAATGTATTAAACAAAATGTAACAAATCTAAAGAGAGAAATAGACTGCAATATAATAATAGTAGAGGACTTCAATAACTTACTTTCAGCAATGGATAGATAACTCAGGCAAAATCAACAAGGAACCAATGGACTTGAATCATATGTTAAACCAAATGAACCTAACAGACATTTACAAATATCCATCCAACAGAAGCAGATAACATGTCCTTCCCCAGTGCACACAAATATTCTCTAAGATTGACTATATGATAGGTTACAAAACAAGTCTTAGCAAATATAAAAGGTTAAGATAATGCCAAGTACCTTTTTTGACCACAACAGAGTGAAACTGGAAATTCACAAAAGAAAAGCTGGAAAATCTACATATATGTGGCAATTAAGGAACACAATTTTGAACAACCAATGGGGCAAAGAAGAAATCAAAAGTAAAATCAAAAGATAGCTAAAAACAAATGAAATAAAATGATGTACCAAAATCTATGGGATGCTGCAAAAGCAGTTCTGAGAGGAAAGTTTATAGAAATAAATGCATATTTATTTAGTGAAAATAAAAGTAAAAAGATCTCAAAGAACCAAACCTTATACCTAAAGGACCCAGAAAAGAAGAGCAATTCAAGCCCAAACTTAGAAAAAAGGAAGGCAATTACACAGCTCAGAATAAAAATTAATAAAATAGAGACCAGAAAAACAATATAAAAAAAATCAGCAAAACTAAGAGCTAATTTTTGGAAAAGATAAACAGAATTGACAAACTTAAGCTAAACTAAGAAAAAGGGAAGAGTCAAATAGAAATCAGAAACAAAAAAGGAGACATTAAAACTGATATTGGGCGCCGGGTGGCTCAGTTGGTTAAGCGGCTGCCTTCAGCTCAGGTTATGATTCTAGGGTCCTGGGATAGAGCTCCGCATTGGGCACCCTGCTCAGCAGAGAGCCTGCTTCTCTCACTCCCTCTGCCTGCTGCTCTGCTTACTTGTGTTCTCTATCTCTCTGTCAAATAAATAAATAAAATCTTTTTTTTTAAATCTGATATTACAGAAATGCATAGAATCATAAGAGACTACTGTGAACCATTATATGCCAAAAATGGGATAATCCAGTAAAAATGTATAAATTCTAGAAACATATAATAACCTACCAAGATTGAATCATGAAGAAATAGAAAATCTGAATAGACCAAAAATGAATAAGAAAAGGGAACCAGCAATCAAAAACTTACCAATATAGAAAAGCTCAGGACCAGATGGTTTCACAGGTGAATTCAACAAAAATATTTCAACAATTAATGTCAATTCTTCTCAAATCCTTCTAAGAAATTGAAGAGGAGGGAGCATTTCCAAACTCATGAGGCTCACATTACCCTGATACCAAAGCCAGATAAAAACACCACAAAAACAGAAAACTATAGGCAAATATCCCTGATGAATATAGACATAAAAAATTCTCAGCAAAATACTAGCAAATTCAATAATACTTTGAAAGGATGCCCAGGTGGGATGTATCTCTGGGATGTAAGGATGAGTCAACATATACAAATCAATAAATGTGAAATAAAGACAAAAATCACATGATTATCTCAATAGATGCAGACAAAGCATTTAATACATCTTTTTATGATTTAAATCATCAACAAATTGGGTATAGAAGGGGCAAACCTCAACATAAAAAAGGTCATGTATGACAAGCCCACAGCTAATATCATACTCACTGGTGAAAACTTGAACACTTTTCCTCTAAGATCAGGCACAAGACAAGGGTACCCATTCTCATCATTCCTCTTCAACATCATACTGTAAATCCTAGCTAGAGCAATTAGGCAAGACAAAGAAATTGAAAGTATCCAAATCAGAAAGGAAGATGTAAAACTGTTTTCATGTGCAGATGACATGATCCTCTCTATATAGAAAAATCCTCAAGACTCAACCAGGAAACTATTGGAACTAATCAATAAATTCAGTAAAGTTGTAGGATATAAAATCAACATACAGAAATCAGTTGCTTTTCTATACACTAATGCCAAAACATCTGAAAAAAAAAGAGAAAACTATGCCATAAATAATAGCATTAGAAATAATAAAATATTTAGGAATAAATCTAACCAAGGAAGTGAAAGATCTCTACAATAAAATCCCATGTTCACAAATTCAAAGATATCCCATGTTCACAAATTTAAAGTGTTAATATTGTTAAAATGATCATACTACCCGAAGTCATCATAAATTTGATATAATCCCTATCGAAATTCCAATGGCATTTTTCAGAGAAATAAAAATACAATTCTAAAACTTTTATGTGCACATATGGCCTCAAATAGCCAAAGAATCATGAGAGAGAAAAAAGCCAGAGTCATCACACTTCCTGATTTGAAACTATACTACAAAACTACAGTAATTAAAGTAATGTGATACCAACATAAAAAGAGACACTCAGACCAATGGAATGGAGTACAGAGTAGATATTACACCAGCTAGTGTTTGACAAGGGAGTCAAAAACAGTCAGTGGGGGAAAAGTAGTCTCTTTGACAAATGGTGCTGGGAAGATTGGATAACTACATGCAGAAAAATGAAATTGAACCCTCAATTGCAACACTCCCCAAAATTAACTTGAACCGGATTAAAGACTTAAATGCATGACATCTGATACCATAAAACTCCTAGAACTAAATATAGTGAATAAACTCTTTGACATAGGACTGGAAAATGTCTTTTTTTATAGGAAGCCAAAAGCACAAGCCACAAAAGCAAAAATCAACAAGTAGGACATCAAACTAAAAAGCTTATGCACATGTAGCCAAAATAGTATATTACTGGCATGAAAAGAGACACATGAATCAGCAGAAAAAAAAGAAAGAAAAGAAAACCCAGAAATAAACCCACAATTACATGGTCAATTAATTAAAGGAGGAAATAATATCCAATGGGGAAACAAAGTCTCTTCAACAAATGGTGTTGGGAAAACTGGACAGCATCATGCAAAAGAATAAACTGGACCACGTCCTAACACCATACACAAAAATAAACTCAAAATGGATTAAGGACCTAAATGTGAGATCTGAAACCATAAAAATCTTACAAGAGAGCACAGGCAGTAATTTCTCTGACATCAATAATAGCAATATCTCTCTAGCTATGTCTCCTAAGGCAAGGGAAACAAAAGCAAAAGTAAGCTATTGGGACTACATCGAAATAAAAAGCCTCTGCATAGTGAAGGAAACAATCGACAAAACCAATAGACAATGTACTCAATGAGAAAAGATATTTGCAAATGACATATCTGATAAAGAGTTGGTATCCAAAATATATAAAGAAGTGAAATAACTGAACACCCAAAAAACAAATAATCCAATTTAAAAATGGGTAGAAAGAATGAAAAAATATTTCTCCAAAGAAGACATACAGATCACCAGATACATGAAAGGATGCTGAACATCGCTCATCAACAAGGAAATTCAAATCAAAACTACAACAAAATATAACCTCATAACTGTCAGAATAGCTAAAACCAACAATGTAAGAAAACAACAACTGTTGGAGAGAATGTGGAGAAAATGGAATTTCTGTCCACTGTTAGTAGGAGTGCAAACTGGTGTAGCCACTCTGGAAAACAGTATAGAGGTTCCTCAAAAAGTTAAATGTAGAACCATCTAACAATCCAGTAATTGTACTACTGGGTATTTACCTAAAAAAAATACAGAAACACTAATTCAAAGGGATACATACACCCTTATGCTTTTTGCAGTGTTATCTACAATGGCCAAATTATGAAAGCAGTCCAAATATCCATAAATAGATGAGTGAATAAAGAAGAGGTGTTGTGTGTGTGTGTGTGTGTGTGTGTGTGTGTGTGTGTGTAAATACAACGGTATATATACAATGGAACATTATTCAGCCATAAAAAATGAAATCTTGCCATTTGCAACAACATGGATGGAGCTAGAGAGTATTATGCTAAGCAAAATCAGAGAAAAACAAATACCATATGATTTCACTCATATATGGAATTTAAGGAAAAAAATGAACAAAGGGGGAAAAGTTGAGAGAGAGAGAGGCAAACCAAGAAATAGACTCTTAGCTATAGTGTAGGAACTGATGGTTACCAGAGGGGAGGTGAGTAGAGGGATGGGTGAAATAGGTAAAGGGGATTAAAAGTACACTTATTCATGATGAGCAATGAGTAATATACAGAATTGTTTAATAACTATATTCTACACCTGAAAATAATATAACACTCTATGGTAACTACACTGGAATTAGATTAAAAACTTAATACAAAAATAAATAAAATGCTTATGCACAGCAAAAGAATAATCAATAAAATGTAAAGGCAACCTACATAATGAGAAAATATTTGCAAACCATATGATAAAGGGTTAATATCCATAATGTATAAATAACTCATATATCTCAATAACAAAAAGAAAACAATCGGATTTAAAAATAGGTAAGTGTACTGAATAGATATTTTTCCAAAGAAGATCTTACAATGGCCAACTTGAAAACAAATAAATAAAATGGCCAACTCACACACAAAAGGGTGTTTAACATCACTTATCAAGAAATGCAAACCCAGGGGCGCCTGAGTGGCTCAGTGGGTTAAAGCCTCTGCCTTCGGCTCAGGTCATGATCCCAGGGTCCTGGGATCAAGCCCCGCATCGGGCTCTTTGCTCTGCATGGGGCCTGCTTCCTCCTTTCTCTCTGCCTGCCTCGCTGACTACTTGTGATCTCTGTCAAATAAATAAATAAAATCTTTAAAAAAAAAAGAAATGCAAACCCAAACTTCAATGTGATATCATCTCACACCTATTAGAATGGCAATTATGAAAAAGACAAGAGGTAGCAAGTGCTGGGGAAGATGTAGAGAAAAAGGAACACCTGTACACTGATGGTGGGAATTTAAGTTGTTTCAGCCGCTATGAAAAACAGTATGGAAGTTTCTCAAAAAAAAAAACCAAAACAAACAGATCTACCATATGATCAAGAAATTCCATTCTGGCTATATATCCAAAGGAAATGAAAACAATAATAAAGATATATATATAATATATATTATATATAATATAGAATAATAAAGATATATATATATACCACCATGTTTATTGTAGCATTATTCACAATAGCCAAGATATGGAAATAGCCTTTCTGCCAATGGATGAATGGATAGAGAGGTGATACATGCATGTACAATGGAATATTAGCCACAAGAGAAAAGGAAATCCTGCCACTTGTTTCAACATGTACAGGGCATTGTGCTAAGTGAGATACAAGTCAGATAGAGAAAGTCAAATTCTATATGATCTCACTTGTATGTGGAATCTAAATAAGCCAAATTAAAAAAAAAACAGTAGAACACTGGTTAGCAGAGGGTAGGAGTGGGGTGGGGTGGGGGAACTGAGAATATTTTTGTTCAAAGGAACAAACTTGGAACTAGTAGATAAGTCCTGGAGAGCTAATGCACAGACAGCATGGTGCTTATAGTCAACAATGTTGTATTAATAGGGGACCTGGGTGGCTCAGTTGGTTAAGGGCCCGACTTCATTTTTTTTTAATTTAAATTCAATTAGCCAACATATAGTACATCTTTAGTTTCAGATGTAGAGTTCAATAATTCATCAGTTGCATACAACAGCCAGTGCTCATCACATCACATGCCCTCCCTAATGCTTATCATCCAATTACCCCATCCCCCCACTCCCCTCCCCTCCAGCAACCCTCAGTTTGTTTCCCAGAGTTAAGAGTCTCTCATGGTTTGGCTCCTTCTCTGATTACTTCCCATTCAGTTTTCCTCCCTTCCCCTATGATCCTCTGCACTGTTTCTTATATTCCACATATGAGTGAAACCATATGATAATTGTCTTTCTCTGATGGACTTATTTTGCTCAACATAATACCCTCCAGTTTCATCCATCTTAATGTAAATGCTATTTATCCTTTCTGATGGTTGAGTAATATTCCATTGTGTGTGTGTGTGTGTGTGTGTGTGTGTGTCTGACTTCTGCTCAGATCATGATCACAGGGTCCTGGAATTGAGCCTCAGGTCGGGCTCCTTGCTCAGCAGGGACTTATTTGCCCATTCCAGGGGAGCAATGGGTGGTGATTTTTGGTGAGTCTGTTTGGTGAAATTTTTATTTCTTTCGTACTTTTAGTTCTGAAAGTCATATTTTTAAAATAGTTGTCTTATATTTATCTTCTGAGATGTTCTTTTTTTCAAGTTTCTATTTAAGTTCCAGTTAGTTAACATACAGTGTAAGATTAGTTTCTGGTGTACAATATAGTGACTCAACACTTACATACAACACCCAGTGGTCATCACAAGTGTGCTCCTTAATCCTCATCACCCATTTAGTCCATCCCTCCATCCACCTTCCTTCTAGCAGCCCTCAGCTCATTCTCTATTATTAAGAGTCTGTTTTCTGGTTTGCCTCTCTCTTTTTTCCCCTACGTTCATCTGTTTCATTTCTTAAATTCCACATATGTGAGAAATCATAAGGGATCTCTCTTTCTCTGACGTATTTCACTTAACATGATATACTCTAGCTCCATCCACGTCATTGCAAATAGCAAGATTTTATTCTTTTTATGGCTGAGCACTATTCCATTTTATGTATATACCACCCTGTCTTTATCCATTCATCAGTCAATAGGTATCTGAGTTCTTTCCATAGTTTGGCTATGGTAGATAATGGTGTTATAAATATCAGGGTGACTGTATCCCTTTGAATCAGTATTTTTGTGTCCTTTGGGTAAATAACTGGCACTGCAATTGCTGGGTTGGAGGGTAGTTGTATTTTTAACTTTTTGAGGAACCGCCATGCTAATTCCCAGAGTGGATGTACCAGTTTGCACTCCCACCAACAGTGTACGAGGGTTCCCTTTTCTTGTATCCTGGCCAACATCAGTTGTTTCCTGTGTTGTTAATTTTAGCCATTCTGATGGGTGTGAGGTCATAACTCTTTGGGGTTTTTATTTGTATTTCCCCGACGATGAGTGATGTTGAGCATCTTTTCGTGTGTTTGTTGGCCATATGTATGTCCTCTTGGAAAAGTGTCTATGTCTTCTGTCCATTTTTTAACTGGATTACTTGGGAATGGAGTTTGATAAGGTCTTTATAGATTTTGGATACTAACCCTTTATTGGGTATGTCATTTGCAAATATCTTCTCCCATTCTGAAGGTTGCCTTTTAGTTTTGTTGATTGTTTCCTTCACTGTGCAAAAGCTTTTCATTTTGATGAGATCCCAGTAGTTTATTTTTGCTTTTGTTTCCCTTGCCTCAGGAAACATATCTAGTAAGAATTTGCTATGGCCAATGTCAAAGAGATTACCGCCTCTGTTCTTCTCTAAGATTTTTATGGTTTCCCATCTCCCACTTAGATCTTTCATCCAATTTGAATTTAGTTTTGTGTACGGTGTAAGAAAGTGGTCCAGTTTCACTCTTTTGCATGTCGCTGTCCCGTTTACTAACACCATTTGGTGAAGAGACTGTTTTTTTGTTTGTTTGTTTGGATATTCTTTATTATTTTGTTGA
The DNA here is from genome assembly GCA_003697995.1 of Taxidea taxus jeffersonii. NCBI lineage: Eukaryota > Metazoa > Chordata > Mammalia > Carnivora > Mustelidae > Taxidea > Taxidea taxus. The sequence goes on along the minus strand of ML096629.1, from coordinate 103,599 downwards.
AGATAAATTGACCATATAGTTGTGTGCTCATTTCTGGGATTTCTATTCTGTTCCATTGATCTATGTATCTCTTTTTATGCCAGTACCATACTGTTTTAATCACTACAGCTTTGTAATATAATCTGAGATTTTTCTTTCTGTCTCTTTCAAGACTATTCAACTTACTTCATGAGACATGGTTATGACAGTTACTGCAATGTATTTTTTGAGGATAATTACAACATTTGGGTCATCTCAGGGTTAATGCCTGTTGGTTGTGTTTTCTATTGAGAATTTGTCAGAATATCCTGTTCTTTGTACACCAAACGGTTTTGAATTGTCACTTAAACATTTTTAATATTAAACAGTTCTGGGTCTTTAAAAAAAATCCTATTGAGATTTTTAAATCTATCAGTTGTGCCAAGTAGGTTTAGGCCACATGTTTCAACTTGCCTTCATTTGGCTATGGTTCTTATGTAAGTTCAGTTTCCAAAGCTTTAGCAGTTATTTGGATCTGTCTACTGTGTGCACCTCCCAGGGGCCAGTCTGAGACATATGGTATGCTGTATAGAATCATATTTGATGCATGCACACCTTGGAAATGAGTCCAGAATTCGCTGGCAACTTTATGGCAATCCCATTTTCAAGTTCATTCTTCTCCCTGATCTCCTCCTATCTCATAAAAGTCCTGTTTTTCAGTTATCTCACAAGAAGTCCATGGGGTTTTTTCTTTCTGCTTAGTCACAAACTTCCCATATCTGTCTTTCTTTGGGGCCAAGAGGCTGGAGGAGAGAGAGGGAGAGAGAGAGCAAGCACTAGTTTTTCTCACCACAGTTTTTGGGCCACAGTTTTACTAATAATAGAGAAAGATTTTCCTTCCTCAGAGCTTTAGGTATCTGCTTGTCTGCTGTTACATCACTATCACAAATTTAAGCACTAGGATTGGAGCTTGTGTTTCAGGCCAGGCCAGGAGGTGGAAAATACAGGGAATATCTGCCACTCTTTATGTCCCTTATGCATCCTTCTTCCTCTAACTCAGAATAGAAAAAAGATGACTTCCCTTGAACTTCTATCTGTGCATGGTGCAGTTCCAGAAATAGGCTATGTCTAAGTCGAAGTGAATACCTACAAAAGTGGGGGGGGTGTTTGACAGCTCAGTGCCAGATTGTTCATTTGCCCGGTTCTCATTTCTTTCCCCAATCTTCTTGCTACCATTTACTTTTCAGATGCCCCAGTTAGCTGTTCCATTCAGTCTGTCCAGGAATTTGAGTACATTCAGTAGGGAGAGCTAGTATGTTTACTCCATCTTAACAGGAACTAGAACTCCCTTTGGTTTTTGAAATACTAGAAATCATATTTTATTCCTTTTTCTATTATTAAATATACATGTATATTCATATAGCTTTAAATTCATTCAAACTTACCAGAGAAAAAAATTACTTGCAATGAACTTACAATGAAGGTACAAATAGCTCCTTGCTAATGACCAGATTAAAAAACAAAAAAAACTCCAAAAAAGAAAATCTCTTTAATAAAGGAGGATTGAAAACACTTATTGTCAGAGACATAGTTTAATTCATAGGTTAAAATATGGAATAAAATAAGTTCTCTCTCTTCTAAGTTATGAGTAAGCCCACCCACAATACACCTCTTCTTTGAAATTCAGAGTAATTGCTAAGTTAGAGAAGTGAGTAATTATTAAGTTAGAACAGTTATTTGAAGAACCAGTCAAATAAGGCTTATCCTTAAATCTTCTCCCAATTAATATCAGACATTCAAGGCACATAGGAAGAAATTCCCAGTATAATTCTACTGGTAGCTCTAATACTAATAATTTGAATTTTATACAATAGATCATTATTCCAAACCTACATTTCTCATTTGTATATTACAAATAGGCATTATATTTTTGAGGGAAATTTAAGTGAGCTTTTATACCCCTAAAGACAAAATAACCCAAACGCAAGCAATGCTCAAAGACTCTGACTTTATGCAAGATTACCTTGAACTACTACCTAGAAAAGTTCTTATTTGTTTGGGAGTCAGTGGCCTTTTTAAAAACTAGATGAGAGCTAGGTCCATCCCCACCCCCCAGGGAAACACACACACACACACACACACACAATTTTACATACATGTTAAGAGGTTTCATATACTCTTGAAGCCTGGATTAAGAACCCTTGACTAGATATGAATGATGAATAAATTTGTACTTTCCAAACTTTCTCTCTTGAATCCCAAACTTTCTTTTTCAATTATCTATAGGAAAACTCTACCTATATGTTCTGGAGTCCCCTCAAATTGAACTATCACACCAAATTTGACACTTCATCTTGTTTTTCTTTTCTCAGTTAATGAATTCACCATCTATGTAATCACCAAAACTAAAAACCTAGGAGTCATCTCAGAATCTCCTTCTCTCTTACAACTCACTTAAAATCAAAACTAGCTCTGTGTGTTCTGCCTTCTGAATACAGCTTAAATCTATTTCCTCATCTTCATTCCCACTGCCAAAACCTGAACTGAAACCCACATTATATTCCACCCGATCTATTATATTCTTCATACCATTGCTAATTTTATTTCTAAAACATGAATTTGAATATCACATTCTTCTCTGCTGTCTAAAGTAGTGATTTGCAAAAAATAAAATAAAATAAAATGTAAATCAGAAGACTCCTGTTTGTTTCTCAAGCAAAATATATCAGAGAAGCTTAACATATCAAACAAAAAATGGGATAAAATTGGTACAAAGTATTGTTTCCCAAACTTGCCATATTATGAAGCTCTGCATGTGTGGGGAGCTTGTTTAGAGTAGCACTTATTGAGCGCCTGGGTGGCTCAGTTAGTTGGGTGTCTGCCTTGGGCTCAGGTCATGATCCTGGAGTCCTGGGATCAAGTCCAGCATCAGGCTCCCTGCTCACTGGGGAGTCTGCTTCTTCCTTTGACCTTTACCCCACTCTCTCTTGCTCTCTTTCAAATGAATGAGTAAAACCTTTAAAAAGCAAAACAAAACAAGTAGGACTTATCAAGAACTCCAGACTTATTCAGGCGTAATCTCCATGGGCAGAGCATTAGAATCTGTATTGTTTACAGGTGTCAGGTGATTTTTATAAACAGGTAAGTCTACAAACACTGGTTGATTTAGTCATCAAATATAAATGCTTTAAAATGACACACAAAAAAGACATCACACTTTGATCCCAGTTTATTTTTCTGACCTACTTCCTTTCATGCAGCATATGTTTCAAGCACATCAAACTATTCCCTGTTCTTTGAATTTGCCTCACCGTTTTTGGTCAATATACCTTTGCACATCCAATTTTCTTTTCCTGGAATGCCTTTCTTAACTTTGTCCACCTGTTGCTTTTCTACCTATCTTTGAAGAACCAGAGCAAAGGTCAATTTTTCTGTGGAACATTCCCTTATTCTTCATAGAACAGAGCATATTATACATCTCAGTTTCTATCATCAGTTTGATGCATGTACTATATCTGATCTCTACTTGTGTCTTCCATAGCACAATATCCAATACATAGTAACCACTTAATAAATATGTGTTAAATATTGAATGATTTAATTCATGAATTCATTAATAAATTGTGAATAAATTCATGGATAAATGAACAACCAGGGTTTGAAAATATTTATTTTTATTTACTGAAAAGAAGTCATTGGGTTAACATTATTTTGACAGCAATTTGCTACAAAATGATATAAATAATGTGATGCAAACATGGGTGTGGGTCAACATTAGTGTATAACCCAGATGCAGTTAGTTAACCTCTGAAGAATTCTCACACAGGGATTCACATTTCTGTGGTAGACAGTTATGAAAAGATATGTTCAAACTTTTTCAAGTATTTATATCTAAATGTACAGCATTCGATTTTAAAATTAGGTTAGGACATGAGTTTTCATAATATTAGAATACTTCAAGTTTATAGTTGTCTAGAAGGATGTGTAGAAATTTCCACCCTGTGTACAAGGATCTTGCAGTCTCATCCAACTAACAACTTCAAAGAAACGCTCTAGATTCAAGATGCTGGATTGATGCCAATCTTCTACCTCCAGCCTCAATACTTAATATGGGAATCTGTTGTCTTATGCAATTAAAAACCTTGCTGCTCTTGCCATCAGAACATTGGAACACCCATTTCTAAGTGAAACTTTGATGCAAAGCATTGTCTAAGTTTCCAAGAAAACATGATGAGGGCTTCAAAGAATATAGAAAACAGATTACATGTCTTTTTTTCTTTCTGCCTGTTAAAGTTTTTAGGTGTGGCAAAATTCAGCCTGAGACTTGTTTTATTGTAATATATCACCTATTAATGGTGGGGCTATCAGAAAATACATCTATGACTCCTACCTATATTATCTCCATAACTTTTTATTTTGAAAATATTTGAACCTGCACAAAAGTTGCAAGAATAATATAATGAGCGAGCACATACTCTTCACTTAGATTTACCAGTTATTAACATAAAGTGATTTCACATTTGTGCATGCTGGGTCTTTATATGTGTGTATCTCCCCACCCTCATATGTATTGAGTACTTATCTAAGAGTGAGTTTTGTCTCCCCACCTGCCATAGGGATTCAGTACTTAACTTTGAAAGTGAGTTTCATATTTCATGACAATGCACTCCTATATACTTCACCATGTATCTTCTAAGAACAAGTGCATACATAACCACAATGCAATGATCACATTCAAGATAGTCAACATTTATATAATGCCATTATCTAATATACAATCCATATCTATGCTTCATCAGTTGTCCTTTATAGATCTTTATTTTCTGATTCAGAATCCAAAGATCATGAATTGCATGTGTTTGTCATACTTTAGTTTCTTTAACTTAGAACTGTTCCCTAGCCATTTTCTCTTTTTGTTTTTAATGAAACTGATATTTTTGAGGAGCCCAGGCCTGTTGTTTTGCACAATGTCTATCAATTTGGACTAGTCTGATTATTTCTGCATGATTGGATTTAGGTGTAAAATTTTTGACAGAAAGACCACATAGATGCTGTTCTATCTATTCTCCTTAGTTCATCACATCAGGAAGTAATTTTGTCTCATTATTGGCAATTTCAAGTCTGATCACTTGGTTAACATAGTATCCAACAGATTTCTCTTACAGAGGTAACTTTCTTCTTTGTAATTAATAAGTAATCTGTCAGGTAATTCATTTAGACAATATGAATGTCTTATTCCTCAAGACTTTGCCCTTTAATAACTCTTGATACTGCTAACTGAAGCAATACTATAGTGGTCTTCCAATTCCATTATTCAATTCAATGTTGGTCTTCCAATTCTATTGTTTTTTTTTAAAGATTTTATTTATTTGACAGTGAGAGGGACAGAGAGAGAGCATAAGCAGGGGTTAAGGGGAGAGAGAGAGAGAGAGAAGTAGGCTCCTTGCTGAGCACATAGCCTGATGCAGGGCTTGATCCCAGGACCCTGGGATCATGACCTGAGCTGAAGGCAGACGCTTAACCAACTGAGTCATCCAGGCACCCTTTATTATTCTTTTTTTTATATTTATTAGATAGACTTTTCTACAAAAAGAACTTTCCCCCACTTTACCTTTTTAATGTCACTATGCATTCATGAATTATTTTTTATTCAGTGTGCTTCAATCCATTGTTATTATTATTATTATTATTTTTTCTTTATTTAAGCTTTATTTAAACATATGATGTAACCCCACCACCCTCACCCAACCCCTCTTCCCCCCACCCCCCTCAGTTTGTTTTATGACATTAAGAGTCTCTTTTGGTTATTATTATTTTTAATGGTCAGATTGTTTCCAAACTGATCCAGTAGATTTCTCTTCAAGCTGATCCTCATATCCTTTTTTCCCCCTCATATCCTTTTGAAATTTTTCATTTTGTACCTCAACAAGATACTCCTAGTTTATCTTACAGTTTCCCTCTTATACCTGCAATCAGCTGTTTCTTCAAGGAGTCATGATTCATTTGAGGAAATAACATTTAAAACCAAGATCTGGGCAGTAGGTTTTCTTATTGCTCCTGGAATATCATTGCTTCTAGGACCTTTCACTGAACAAGGCTTTTGATTCATGAGCTCATACTCATAACTCTAATTCCAGTCCCATATATAGAATTTTTTTGTTACCTAGTCCATATTTATATTTTCCTTTTCTTACTTGTAGAATCATTTCCAAGCTAAATATCAGTATATTTACTCATTTGCTCAATTTTATAGTATGCACAAAATAGTTTTTTATAATTACTACTATATAACACTGCTAATTAAAAAAATGAGTAAAGTTTCTTGATTTTTTTGCAGTTTTTTATGTCTATAGAATATATCCCAGTGAGGATATATAGGCAGAGTACTACATTCAAATGTTACTTGGCTTAATTCTATGTGTAGTTTTGTTAATTTGATTAATAAGTACATCCATTTATACTCTTGTTAATTAAATTTCAGTTTTTCTATATGTAAAATATTAACATGGTTTGAAAATCAAAACTTTATTAACAGAGTACTTGGAGAAGTCATATTCTCTTCTTTATTGCTTTTACTCCATTGCCACCCATATTCTGTAGATGCCAGTTTAGTTTCTGGTTTCTTTTTCTTGTGTCTCTTTTTGTAAAAATAAACACACACACACACACACACACACACACACACACCCTCACCCCTTCTTTCTTAGACAAAATATACAGAATATAGTCCTTTGCAAATTGTTTTTGTTTCAGTTAATGACATATTCTGGAAATTATTTAATATTAGTTTATTGAAATTTCCTTTATTTTTCCACCTTAGATGTGCCAGATTTTACTCAAGTATTCTCCTAAGTGTGGGCATTTCAGTTGCTTCCAAAATGTTGTGATTATAAATAAGGCCACCATGAATAAATTTTTGCATATGTCTTTTCCCCAAAATTAAGTTGAGAAATGTCAAGAAGTGGGATTGTTGATTCTAAAGCTAGATACATATTTACTTTTGTTAGATATTGTTGAATTCTCCACTATAAGATTTGTACCATTTGCATTCCCATTGGCAATATAATAGAGTAAACATTTCCTACAACCTTGTAAACAAGCTTACCCTTGAGCTTTTGCATTTATGCCAAACTAGTAAGTAAGAAATAGTATCCAGTAAAGCTTTGATTTACATTTCTCTTATTATGAGTGGGGTTTACCAAATTTTTTTATGTTTAGGGTTAATTGGTACATCTTTTTTTTTAAAGATCTTATTTATTTATTTGACAGACAGAGATCACAAGTAGGCAGGGAGGCAGGCAGAGAGAGAGGAAAAAGCAGGCTCCCCACTGAGCAGTGAGCCTAATGTGGGGCTCGATCCCAGGACCCTGGGATCATGACCCAAGCCAAAGGCAGAGGTCCCAAGCAACTGAGCCACCCAGGTGCCCCGGTACATCTTTTTAACAAACTGTCTGTTCATGACTTTTGTCCATCCTTCTTTTCTCTTGAGTTTTTGGTGGTATTCTCAATTTTATGGTGTGAGACTGGCCCTTTATCTGATATAGCATTCTCTTTATTATCTAATGCAATAAAATACCAGTAGTATTATGAATTCCCTAATTTACTTAGGCTGATATACAGTAAGTTAATTTAGTGCCCCTAGTGCACTGTGATTTGAGTATTCTTACTCAAGTAAGAGGTGGATAGTTAATGTGGTTTTATTATGATAACCTGAATTTATCCTCAATTGCTTATCTGAAACTCTTGGGGACAGGTATTTCTCACAGCTTGGAATTTTTTGAATTTGAGAAAAGTAATGGGTGCATATACTGTATAATACATGTTAAATATCTTTTATCACCCATTGGATAAGGGTCAACACCATGTAATTAAATACAAAAATATTTCTGAAACAAAACTTACAAATATTTACACTAGATGTGATAAAACCATAAATAGATTCACATCAGCTCAAGTATTAGTTTAAGTAATATTGGGTTTTGCCACAAAATGCTTTATAAATGAAACTTTCAGTTTCTAGAGATTTTTGGATTTTGGAATAGTGGATAATAGACTTTAGACCAGTGGCTCATTAAGCCAGTCATTTTTGTGTATTCTTTATTAGAATATTGTTTATTTTTTGTGTACTGTGTATTGTTTATTTTGTTTATTGTTTATTAAATAAAACTTGAAGAAAATCATTAAAAACTCCATATGTGAAGGGGATTAAGGGATGCATTTGTTGTGATGAGCACTGGGTGTTGTATGGAAGTGTTGAATCACTATATTGTGCACTTGAAACTAATGTAATACTGTAAGTTAACTAACTGGAATTTAAATAAAAACTTTTAAAATGTCTTTTTTTTAAAAAAGGACAATTGTTTATACTCAGCTGACAATATCAAATAATTTCCTTAAGCTTCATAAATGCTACCTAATCAACATGAATATGGAATTAGGTTCAAGGGTTGCTTGGGGCTCTGCATAATATTTTTTATCTTATTTTGAAGGCATTTAATGTGTTTTTTGAAAAGATACATAAACAACTTTTCTCCCAAGTTATATATTTATTTGGTTATTTTTGTATTATTGTTGTCTCCTAAGGTCTATTTTATTCACTACTATATCCCCAGTACCTAGCACAATGTCTGACAGGTTGTAAGTGCTTGATAATTACTTTGTAATAAATTCTTGAATGGAAGAAGGTCACCAGGAGGAGAAATAATAAAAGGAAACATTTAATTTTGTACCCATTTGCAATAAAAATACAAGTTGGAAACAATAATCCAAAGGGTAATGCTATTTACCACTTATTCTATCCAAATTCTGTTTCACCTAGAAATAAACTCATGTATATCTAGAGAGAATGAATACTGCTTTTGCAAAGAGGAAAAAGTTAGCTTTGTTTGAACAGGTGGAAGTTAGTTACTGCCAGATGTCATTACCTTATGTCCTCTTTCTTCCCCCCAATTATCACCCCAAAAGTAGATTAGAGAAAAATTAAAATATGCAAATCCTGTCCCTATTTTCATTCTGTACTCAATTTGTTGAACTGCCTTTGTATAATAATACTTTTTCTCTTTTTAAATATTTGTTTTATTTTTCACATTATAAAGCATAAACACATGTTTATGTCAGACCATTCAGAAAAAGTATAGACCATTGGAAAACAGGCAAAAAAGGTAGGAAGAAGGAAAAATAATCCACAAGTTCATTCCTCAAAGACAGTTAAAAAAGGACAACTCATAATATTTTATATATTTTCCTGTAGTCATTCTCCTAAGCACAATATTTTAAAATATACCATGTAGAGATTTAAAATCTTGTTTTCTAACCCTTTACACTATAAATATGTTCTAAGTTGTTACAAAATTTTAATGAACATAATTTTAAACAAAGACATAAGATTCCATCACATGGAAAACCAACAATTTCTTAATTTTGCCCTATTATCAGATATTTCAGTTGTTTCTTATGTTCAGATATTATGCTTTGAAGAACAGATTGTAAATATTTTTTTCTGTATTTGGTGTTGTTTGCTTAGATAATCTTCAGGTGTGAAATTACTGGGCCACATGGAATGAAGATATACAGTCCAGTTAGACACTTTTACAAAATCTTTCCATAAAACTATGGAATCCTGATAGCTACCTAGCCCTGTGAAATCATTTTAAATCCCAACAAGTATCTGGTAACGTGAAACTGGAAACAAATCCAAAAACTATTACCCACCTGCAATATATGGCCTTTGTCCTACTAATTATTAACTGCTAATTATGTTTTTTGACTTTGAAATTAAGGTAGTTTGTGTCAAGGAATGAATGAGTCTGAATGCTTGTTTTTAAGAATGTATTAACAAATTGCTAAAGAGGTCTCCATCACGTTTGTATTTAGTAGCACTTGACTGACCCCTTATTTCATGGATACAGTCATTGCATTACGTTTTTAGACACTGTATTTCACTTTTTATGGACTTAGTGCCCAAACTACTTGAACTCCCCCTGGGGGTTCTGAAAACACAGCCTCAATTTGACTTGTTGTTGTACATTTGCCATCTAGTGGTTTAAGTGAGAAATTGCAGATTTACACCCTCTCTAGTTGGGGGAAGAAGACACTTAGAGCTTCTCTTTCAAAATAAATTTATAGTGGTGGAAAGCACAAACTGTCGGCGATATTCACTAGGGATGGATTTGATTGCTTTATATAGTAGTAATGTGTACCCATGTTCAGTTAGAAGAGCCTACCTTAAAAGGAGGTAAGCCTCAAAGAAAATCATACATAGCTATTCCCCAGCAAATGCTATCTCATTATCCTTTTACCCAAGCACACACTCTTCTCAGTGAAATCAAATGGATATTAAAGGCAACTTTCAAGGTAAAATGAATCATTAGGGGCCCCATGATCCGACATATGGAAGAAAGGTAGGTACCTCCATTGCTTAGGTTTGGATATTGAGTGTTTATTATATGATTGTTTGAAGATGAGCCCAGATCTTTTACTTACCCTCTTGTAATATGTTGTTCTTTCCCTTCTTTATAGCCTGAGGCAATCTCTAATTAAATAGAATGTGTGGCTAAAAAAGCAAATTTTTCCAGATTTACTGTACCTTAGAATTAGGTGTATCGGATAACTTTCTACTCTTTAAGTTTTTCAAAGTATCCCAACCTGATCAAATGATACATAATTCTGAGAACAGGGGCCACACAAATTATATGAGAGGCTTTTCTTAAAGATATACAATGAAGATGCTCAGATTTGGAGAGGGAGTACATAAAGTAAATAAAAGTAAGGGGGTAAATAAAGTAAATAAAGGGATGGAATGGAGAGGTATTCTTTAAAAATAAGTTCCAAAAAAACCTAAGAGCTGAGCTGATATTCAAACTTTTCAGGAATTTTCTTTGCCTTCAGACACACAGGACTCAGGAAAGATGAAGAAAATTTTAAAAGGTGGGTGAGTTAGAGGTAGTGAAATATTTTCAATAACAGCAGATTTAACAATCAATATTAGTTTGAACCATTTCTGGGTAATCAGTTACACATGCCATTTACACAAATTTACAAATTTATAAAGCACACACACACATACCTTAAAGTGTGGCAAATACAGAGTCCTCACATCTGCACTTGAAAATCTTTTATGTATTCCAGAATTATTCCTTCACTCATCTATTCATTTGACAAACAACTACTAAGTGCACTTCAAAATAAAAACAAAATATATACCTTTGACTCAATAAGTTCATTGTTTAAAATTTACTCTTTGATTATACTCACAAAAGTATGACAAGATATGGTTGTCAGTTTATTTACTGCAGCATTGTTTGAAATAGCAAATAATTATAAATGATCCATTGATGGTAGTGAGGTTAAACTAAACTAATTAAACATAAATCAAACTAAATGTAATTGTTACAATGGAATAGTATATATCTGGTAAAAAGAATGAAGCAGAGTTGTATATGCTAGTACATGAAACTCTGCAAGTTGTAATAAGTGAAAGCAAGGCAATTAATACAATAATAAGTATTTATATATATAAATCATAATATATATTAATATATATTGTATAATATATATGTATACACACACCCACAACCCTACATATATAACTGTATGACACCAGACTTTCATTATGATAATTTCCCACTGCTGGATGTTAGTGAAAAGCAAAATTACAACTAAAACAGAGCCTTACTAAGATGATGAAATTCTTCAAGGCCATCCAAGCCCAGTTTATCAAAGCCTGATCCATGGTGTGAGTTTACTTAATCTGTGCCACTTCTGAAAATGGAGCAATAAAGAGAACTATCAAGATTTATCCTTACTTTTTCTGAATGAACCATATTTTAAGTTAATGGTGTCTGGAAGTATGCTAACATTTTGTGTAGATGACCTAGGACTCCAGAATCTGTTCTTAGCACTTAAAATGAGAACCTAATTCCGGGGCTGGAGTTTGTAGTCAAAATTCTTTTACATATTTTTGAACTTTCTCACTTGAATACCTGATTCCATTATGTTGCTTATACTGGGTACAATTAATAGTCATTGAAGGAAATTCAGTACATAGCATTTATTGATTCCTTACTTAGTTACATACAATATGCTAAGTACTCATCAATCTTTGCAACTCTGCTATGAGATAAGTACTAGTAGGTTTCTCACTTTATAAATGAGAAAACACATTTTGATGTCCTACCTAGTGGTGACCTCTCTGAGTAGCACATCTATGACCTGAACTCACTTGTCTCTTCCTTCCTTTAAAATGTTTCTGTCCGGGACCCTGGATGGCTCAGTTGGTTAAGCAGCTGCCTTCGGCTCAGGTCATGATCCCAGCGTCCTGGGATTGAGTCCCACATCGGGCTCCTTGCTCGGCAGGGAGCCTGCTTCTCCCTCTGCCTGCCTCTCTGTCTGCCTGTGCTTGCTCTGGTTCTCTCTCTCTCTGACAAATAAATAAATAAAATCTTTAAAAAAAAATAAAATGTTTCTGTCCTCTGCATTATTCCTCTAGGAGCATGTACATTTTTCAAAGGTGATGAACTAATCTATATCAGGTTTTTATGCTTGATTGGAGATTAACATGTCACACTTCTTTGAGAATATTTACTTATTTAACAGAAGGGTTTGCAGACACAGCATATATTCAATTATTCATTACTTGACCAATCTACACTACAGATACTAGAGATCTCTGTTCTCTTGGAACTTACAGATTTGTGGACCATATAGATATTAATCAAATAATTCATAGAAGCATATAACTTTAAACCATGATAAATGTTATGAAAATAAAGCAATGTGATTAGTGCCCATCTGGTGGATTAGATAGAGCTTTCCTGAGGAAGTAAGATTTAGCTCAATATATGAAAGATAAATAGGAGTTAATTAAGCAAACTGAGGATGGGACATTCCGCTCATCAGAATGATGCAGGAGAGCAAGGTTCTTGTCTCATGGAGTCAAAGAATGAATCTCATGAACAAAGGAGAGTGAGTAAAGTGATAGAAGTTTATTAAGCAAGGATAGAGATAAAGCTCTCAGGAGTGAGAGGGGTCCCAACAGCTTTGCCACTGAGGGCTTTTAGCGATGGTCTTTTAAAGAAGGCTAACCAGGGGACTAAAATCTGTTTAAACTCGCTGTTGATTGCACCATTCAGTAAGGACTAGTGATAACACCTTTAATGTCTTACTTCGTTTTTAGGGTTGATAATTATTGGTAGGTCACAAGTAGCTGTTATAACAAAACTCCACCTCTGAAACCTAGGACAGGTTTGTTCTCCTGTCTCTGATTTCCTCTAATCTCCCACATTTTGAATTTTGTGAGCCTGATCCCATTGCACCCTACTTATTTCCCTCTACTTAGTCCCACCTGTCCCTTACTCAAGAACAGCTAGGGCAAAGGCTCAGGTTTGGTTGGGAGTCTAGGGATCCAAGAAAGAAAGCCTGAGTGGCTGGAATTACTGCATTACACTGCCAACAGTGAGTGAAGAGACTAGAGAGCGTCAAAAAGAAAACCATAGACTTAAAATGGTGTTACTTAGGCCAAGTCACCAAACCATGGTTTAATACTTAATATAATTGCAGTTTCAACCTCTCCCAGAAATTAAGTCTTAACCTGGGCAGTAGGAATTTTCTGATCAGCACCAAGGAGGATATCTATCACATGGGCTGTCTGTCTCCTTGTCCCAAAGGAAGATGAAGTCATCTAAAAGATAAGACCCCCCCTCTCTTCCTCCTAATGGAAAGTGACCTTACCTGAAATAATCCTTTACTTTTGTTAATAACTTTATTGTCCCACTCACCTTTCTTTTTTATTTTATAAAGATTTTATTTATTTATTTAAGAGAGAGAACAAGCAGAGGGAGAGAGAGAGAGAGAAGTCGACTCACAGCTGAGCAGGAAGTCTGACTCAGGGTTGGATCCCAGGACCTGAGCAGAAGGCAGCCACTCAACTGCTCCATCCACCCCCCCTTAAAACTTTTTTTAAAGATCTTATTTATTTATTTGACAGAGAGAAAGCACAAGTATGCAGAGAGGCAGGCAGAAGGAAAGGGAGAAGCAGGCTCTCTACTATGCAGGGAGCCCTACATGGGACAGCTCCTTGGAGCTCTCCTCTACCTGCTAGAAGGGATGCTACTCCATTCATGAATCATTTAATAAAGCCAACTTGATCTTCAAATTTACTTGATTGGATTATTTTTTTTTACTAGAGATAGACAGAGACCAAAAGTCATACACAACCTGGGAGAAATAAACAACATTTATGGAAATATGCATGTTATCGAAGTATGCAAGGGAAACCTCTAAAACATGTTTTGAGATTCAGGAAAGACTTTCCAGAAATGTGAGTTACCAAGGAAGACTAGACATTAGCTAGAATGCTAGGAAGTAGAGGTGATAGTTAATAGTGTTTAGGGCAGGAGGAACAACAAATGTGTGGAGATAAGAGATATTAAGTTCTATCTAAGGAACTGAGGGTGACCTTATTAAAATGCAGATTTAGAATGCTTACTCTGATTGGCAGTGGGGCAGGATTTCTGGGATAACTGTGGATGTAGGGAAAAGACTACTGGAGTCATAATGCCTGAAAGGAGATGAACAAAGGAAGTAGCAATTGGGTAAGAAAAAAAGGGACTGATTATGTAAATATTAAGCAGGAGGAGTGACTGCGTGGTGGATTATTGTAGAGAAAGGTGAAGAAGACAAAGAAACCAGGTTTCTAACTGGGGTTACCAGGTGCATTAAAATGTTACTCAGGAGGGCATGTGATGTAATGAACACTGGGTATGATATAAGACTAATGAATCACTGACCTCTACCTCTGAAACCAATAATACATTATATGTTAATGAATTGAATTTAAATAAAAAAGTATTTTAAAATAAACAAAATACCATTCAGAGTGTTATAATGATGGAGGAACAAGATAGGAAGAGTGGAAAGAATTAAATTTGGGGCATGGTAAGTGTTAACGAATCTTTGGAGCACTCATGGGAACATGTCCAATTGCAAGACGTGTATTTGCCTCTATAACAGGAGAGATATGCAGGCCAGAGTGAAAGATTAGGGCATTATTAGTATATTGAAGGTACAGAAATGAGAGTATATAGTATAAAAAAGGACTTAGAATAAAACTTTAAAAACAATAACGTTTAAAAGTGTGGGGAGGAAATAAGGAGCCCCTGAAGACAGGTGATTAAGAAGTAAGAGGAGAAAAAAATTGAAAAATGTGATGCCATAGAATTTAAAGAAGACATTGTAAGGAGGGAATGATCAACATTGACAAAAGCAAAAGCAGTCTAATAAGGTAAGTACAGAGGAGTATCCATTAGGTATACAACAAAGAATTTCTAAGTGATCTTTGTGATGTGGGAAACACAGAAGAAAATGTAGATAAAATTATATGTCCCTATAACCTGCAGCTCATTGACGAAGTCCTGAGGCAGGCAGAGTATAATGTTCCTCCAGGAAGCTCCCAACGGTCTTAATGTTAATACCTTGGTCTAGGGAAAAACCGACCTTAGTTTAACAATAGTTAAGGTCTCCAGGATCCAGTGCATCTTCTTTAGCATATGAAAATCCTTTTGTGACTTCCCTTTTTGCTATTTCCCCAACCCCAATGTACAAGTCAGTTGCTCCTCACAATCCCCCAGAAGCAGGGAACAGCAGGCAGCAGCAGCTCTTTGTGTTCACAGGTCCTGGCCCCGTGTTTTAATAAAACCACCATTTTGCACCAAAGATGTCTCCACAATTTTTTCTTGGCAGTGGACTCTGGACCCCACCAAACCTCACCAAAAAAAACAAACCAAACCAAACCAAACCAAACAAAAAACCCCAAACCTACATCATTTGCATAAGAAATTTCACAGAAGCAGTCCACAGGCGCTAGTGGAGGTAACAGTTAAAACAGTAGAAATAGATAACTGATTCATAAAGTTTGATTGTAAAAATTAGAGACCTATGTAGTGAGTGCAGTCCCTGCCTCCCTCCCTCCTGCTAGCTTGCTCGAAAAGGCTTTAGGATAAATAAATGCTGGGAAGGAGCCAGTATAGACAAGGTAAAAGAGCAAGGAGAGAGGATAAAAAATAAAGATAAGTTGCTAAGAATGAGGTAGTAAGTAGGAGGCAGAGAATAGTTGAAAAGATTATTATTGCCAAGGATGCAGGTTACTACTTTGATGCTGAAATGTGGGGAGGAGAAAAATAATAATCTAGAACTTATGGTAATAATTCAATGGAGTATCTTTCTTTTTTAAATTATATTCAATTAGCAGACATATAATACATCATTAGTTTTTGATGTAGTGTTCAACAATTAGTTGCATGTAACACCCCATGCCCAACACCACACGGGCCAAGGTGATGGGTGTTAAGGAGGGCACATGTGGTGATGGAGTATCTTTCTTACATTTTCTCAGTGAGGAAGAATTCGTGTTCATCTGATCAAAGGGAGGGCGGTTGGTGGTAACTCAGACTTTCTAGGAGAATGAAGAGTAACTGCTGTGGAGAATGGGAGAGAGAGCAGATAAAGGAAAAAGGGAGTTTGGTAGGATTGATGGATCAGTTAAGTTGAAGACTGTAAATCTGCATGGGAAGCAGTTGGTATGGTGGTGTGATTTTTATCTCATATTTGACAGTCAAAAGATAGTATAGAGAATCTTAAGGTATGGAAACAGCAAATGATTAGGAAGGAGTTGCATTGAACTACCCTAGAAAGAAACAAACATTCACATTGTAATCCAAACCACACAGCCTGTGAACAAACTGTGAATATGACAGCCCTGGCAAGACTGGCTTCTTGATCAGTGAATGCAGTGAAAGGATAATGAAGAAAGGGGGCTAATAATATTGTAAAGATGTAGAATGATAGACCATGGAAACTAAGCTGGACAGTGAAGGCATTGACGGCAAGAAGGAGAAAGTAAACGGCTAAAGTTACTGATTACGCCTGCAAACCTAAGAATGGGGTAATGAACATACATATGGTAGGTCTTATACCTCCCAAGAGAGCAATTCTGATATTCCCTCAAAGGCCCTAATACTATCTCTGGATCTTAATCATTTTCTGGAACCACAGCATGGAATGTATGACCCAGCGTCATTAACTCAGTTGAGGTCTCAAATAAGAAATTTGCCGGATACCAAGTAAGCTTGCAACACCTAATGGAAATGATATATAAGTGAGGCCTCTGAAGAGGGGCAGTAAATAAAAAAACAAATGACCTTAAAATGCTTCTTAGCAGGGCGCCTGGGTGGCTCAGTGGGTTAAGCCTCTGCCTTCAGCTCAGGTCATGATCTCAGGGTCCTGGGATCGAGTCCCGCATCAGGCTCTCTGCTCAGCGGGGAGTCTGCTTCCTCCTCTCTCTCACTCTGCCTGCTTCTCTGCCTACTTGTGATCGCTCTCTGTCAAGTAAATAAATAAAACCTTTAAAAAAATGCTTCTTAGCCTCATAGTTTTGGAATAGAGCATCTGCTCTATTTGTTCTTTTGTTCTCTTATTTCCAAATGTGTAATTCCTATTGTTTCAGAAGTACAATAATTTGGCAAATGCTTGATTTGTCAAACGTATCTCCTACATAAAATTTGGAGTCCAAAAGATAAATGTTGAACCTAATAGAAATAAATAAATAAAAACAAAATATCTGAGTTAATTTGTCTGGAAGACAAATATAAAGCTATTAATCAAAATTTATGATTAAATCATCATTTTCCAGCCAAACTGAGGGCAATTATATTCTTGCTGTATTGTGATTGATGAGTTAATTTATTTTCAGAATTCAGATTCTCAGTATGATGGGAAAGAGCTATAATAGATCTTGCACATATATAATTTAACATATTATTTTTTTAAATTTATAGTCTAAAATGTTTTGAATCTGTGTCTAAATCATTTAGCTATCTTATTTCCTCTGTATTTCTGTTGTATGCAAATAGACTATCAAGCTAGGATTTCACAGTCTATTCCTTTAGATTCAGTGTTTTGGAGAGCCTAAGATTAGATTCTGTTCCCCATATCTATACCTAAACCATACAAATTATATCTGCAGATCTTTTTCCCTATTAATCTTAATTTGGAGCCTAACAAAATAATAATTAACAGTTAATAGTTTGGCATAAATCATTTATCTGAAGTCACAGAGACCCGGAAAGACAAATCGGAGCTTCTCTAAAAAAAGAAATTAATTAACCGTATGTGTGTTTGTGTGTTGACAAAAGATAAAATTTATTTTCCCACTCTAAGTCTCTCTCACTCGTGACAATACCATGAAAAAAAAACATCGGAAGCTCTCTTTTAGAAGGTGGAATATTATCAGTGGATTGGCTAGTGAAGGGTCAGCAAGAAAACCTAAGTAAACTTTTTTCGTAAAGTATTTGACCTCAATCCTATTTGACGATATTCTTCAGCATGTGTTAGAATAAGTTGAGTTTTTGAACAATAAAATTTCCTGAAATAATAACTATCGTCATCTGTACCAAATGAATCAAAATATCTGGTTGAGTTGGGGGTTGGAAATAATCATTTAACAACTTCAGAAGGTGAGTTTCGTATACACTGTTCACCAATTTGTTCATGTGTGTATGTGAATATAAGTTTAAAAGAGGATGAGAAAATAGAAAACTATAATCACAAGTTTTTAATTTTTGCAGTTGCTTACCTGTATAACTTTCCATGAAATTGTTATTGTTTATAATTTTTGAAGCTGAAAGGTTTTCTTAAATAAGGTTTCACAGAAGCATATGAGTAAAGAAGTCATTGACTAAAATTGAAAAAAAAAATTGTTCACCATATATGACAAATAGCTTTCTTCCCTCTCTGTGACCCTAGAGCATTTGCTTCTCTGATTTAAACTGTTATCTACATAAAAATATGTCTATCTGATTGCTTTATATATTCCTATGCATGCACGTGCACACACACACACACACACACACACACACACACGCCACACTCCTTCCATTAACTTTAGTCTCCTCCGAATTTAAATTTTAGTTCTGAGGCTACACAGCACTAATTCTTCTGATTTGAAAGCATAAACTAGTAGAAGGCAATTGTATTGGGAATTCTGGCTGGAGATTCTGACTTTTAAATTTCTTCTTAGGCATCTTTGGCTTCTTTATACTTTTGTTCATATGCTTGTATGGCATTGTGTTATCTCATAAAATATGCCAGTTTTATAGAAATGCTAACTGTTCAGAAAAGATGGATCCAGATGGATTATCTGGATAATGGCATGAGTATTATCACCTTGGAAAAATGCCACCTCTCAATGTGATAGACTCGCATCAGTAGCCTATGTTTTTGTAATTAGAGCTGTGGTGTGTCAATGATCACATATATAATCTTTTTTTATCCTGTGGGGGAAACACACTTCATGAGATCTTCAACAGTCCTTTTCCTGGAACACTAAAAAGTGTGTGACAAAACTGTGCCGAAATAATTTATAGTAAGAAAACATTATGACTTTGAGGGAAAGCTTAAACTGTATTTTCAACAAATCAGGCAAAAAAAGTAGAATGCTAGCAATAGCAGCACACTGCATCCTTAAGTGGCTTTTCATTTGGATGAGGAACAAGACAGGAATGACTACAGATGGACTTTATGTTTATACAATTTATATGAGTCTGAAAGATTAGCAGAAGCAGCAAGTGAGGTTAAGTCTGTTTCATTATGAAGCTGGAATACAATGGCACCACTGACTTGAAAGCAATGCTACTATTGGATCCCATGTCCTCCTCATCAAATCATTGCAAGTATTGGGTGGTTTGTTTTCCAATCTCTCCTAAATTGAATGGCAGTTCATGATTATGTGGAAAGAGAAGTGCCTTTCTTTCTTTTTTTAATAAAGATTTTATGTATGTATGTATGTATGTATTTGACAGAAAGAGAGAGAGGCAGGGAGAGAAGGAACCCAAGTAGGGGCAGTGGAAGAGGGAGAAGGAGGCCTTCTGCTCATCAGGGAGCCCTATGCAGCTCAATGTGGGCTCATTCCCGGGACCCTGGGATCATGATCTGAGCTGAAGGCAGGCTCAATGACTGAGGCACCCAGGCGCCCCAATGCCTTTATTTCTTATCTTCTAAGGAGTTAGTCTGGTTAGTATCTACTTTGGTAAATAAATATATCAAATTGTTTTGAGCTTTTCACATCAAATTCTATGCATATCCAAATCAGTCCTAAAGCAGAATATAAAAATAGACTTCAGTCAAGCGGCTCATTACTGAAGAACAAATATTTAGTAACTGGTCTTACACTGGCTTATTGACTTATTTGACCTTTCTACAACCATCCTAAATGAACTTTTTAATGCAGATGATTAAATTAGCCCTAACATGTCTGATACCTTCTAAGATTATCTTCTTGAAGCAAAATGTCAGTGTAAATATTTGTATGAATTAAATAAGCTGCTTATATTTTTTTAAGATTATTTATTTATTTATTTGACAGAGAGAATGAGAGAGAGAGAGAGAGAGATCACAAGTAGGCAGGCAGAGAGAGAGGGGGAAGCAGGTTCCTTGCTGAGCAGAGAGCCCCATTCGAGGCTGGATCCCAGGAACCTGGGATCAGGACCTGAGCTGAAGGTAGAGGATTAACTCACTGAGCCACTCAGGTGCCCCTAAGCTGCTTATAATTTTAATCACTATGACTTCTCAATAACTGTAATATCATTTTTGAAAAATCTTAGGGGTGCCTGGCTGACTCAGTCAGTAGAACATGTGACTCTTGACCTCCAGGTTCTGAGTTCAAGCCCCACATTGGCTGTAGAGATTACCTACAAATAAAATCTTAAAAATATGTATATTTTTTTAAAAATTAAAAATATTTAAGGAAAAGAAATCTTAGAGTATTCACATCTGAACACTATTCCCCATTTTGGCCAATTTGAAACCTGTTTCTCTCGTTTTTTTGAAAAGCCATCCTTTAAGATGCTCCTCACCTCCATGCTAAAGAAAAGCTGTTACCTCATTGAGTAATATACTATGTAAATATAGTGATATAATGGTGTCTATGCTGTCATTTATAATAAAATTTTTATGAGATAATTTATATGTTTACTCTCCTGTGCCAAGGACTATTATGACAAAAAACAAGTTAGTGATACAGTGATTATAAAATAATATGTATTAAATATTTTATATTCATTTTATTATTTATGCTAATAACTTACTTGACACAGTCAAGAAAAAAATTGCTGTGGAAATGTAGAGGAAGGTTTCATACAGTGAAATTTAAAGAATAAGTAGAGATTTTTGAAGCATGAAAAGAGAATATCATTTTGATTACTCAAAATATTTGTCAGAAACTACAAAATGGTTAAATTTGAGGCTTGACTGTTTATAAAAGACGTTTATTTTAAATTGATATGTATACTTATTACATACATTTCATGAACTGGTTCATCAGATAATAACTGGGAGAGTAATAACGTTAAAATGATAAAACTGCTTGAAATGATGATTTATTTTTTAATTTTTTGTATTATGTTATGTAAGTCACCATACAGTACATCATTAGTTTTTGATGTAATGTTCCATGATTCATTGTTTGCGTATAACACTGTGTTTCGTGCAATCCAGAAAAGTCAGTGACATAAAAGTCACTTAAAAGAAAAAAATCAGGGGTGCCTGGGTGGCTCAGTGGGTTAAAGCCTCTGCCTTAGGCTCAGGTCATGATCCCAGGGTCCTGGGATCCAGCCCCACATCAGGCTCTCTGCTCAGCAGGGAGCCTGCTTCCTTCTCTTTCTCTCTCTGCCTACTTGTGGTCTGTGTCTGTCAAATAAATAAATAAAATCTTAAAAAAATACACATGGTCAAATTATATCTATTTAAAAAAAAAGAAAAGATCAGTGACTTAAAAGACTACAACTTAATTGCTACTACAAGATAAAAAATGGAGTCATAGCCAAGTATCTCTGAACCTTTTAATTTTGCTGTAAAATTGTGTCTGGGGCAAAAATGTTTTCAAACTAACCAAACATAAAAAGAGGGATGCCTGGGTGGCTCAGTCGGTTAAACATCTGCCTTCGGCTCAAGTCATGATCCCAGGGTTCTGGGATTGAATCCTTCATCAGGCTCCTTGCTCAGTAGGGAGCCCGCTTCTCCCTCTGCCTGCTGCTCCCCCTGCTGGTGTAGTCTCTCTTTCTCTCTCTCTCTCTGACAAATAAATAAATAAAATCTTTAAAAAAAAAACACAAGAGACACAAGATTCGTGACTCTCAGCTATGGCTGCACATTAAAAAAAATTGTAATCTGGTGGGCTTTTCAAAAAATAAAGTACTGAGGCCCCATCAATAGATAAATTCTAACACATAGTCAAGTTGAGAAATGCTGGTCTAGATGATTCTAGAGCGTTTCTATTTTCAATGGTCTAGTACTCTGTGCTATGTCAAATCAATTTTTTAAATATTAGTAAAAGCTGTTTATTGAGTCGAATTTTTATTGGAATAGTTTCTTCAGATATGACCAAATCACTCACTTAGATGAACTGGCAAAGGTGGTAATTGGTAGTGTTCTTAGAATGATATAATTTTCAGTTTCCTGTTTTACTAATTTATGGAATACCTTTTTTTGTTGCTCCACACATATATTTGCATGAAAGTAAAATTCAATTATATATTCAGAGACAAGAGTAGAAATTAATTGAATAGGTAATTTAAGTTTTCTCTTGTGTGTTAGTGTATGTTGTTCAGCTGATTGATAGCATCAAAAAATTTATAATTTTTGGGAAGCCTGGGTGTCTCAGTCAGTTAAGTTTCTGCTTTTGGCTCAGCTCATGATCCTTGGGTCCTGGGATCCAGCCCTGTGCTGGGCTCCCAGCTCAGCAGGGAGCCTGCTTCTCCCTCTCCCTCTTCTCTGCCCCCCCAACCCCAACCTCCACTGCTGTCTCTATCACCTCTCAGATAAATAAATAAAATCTTTTTAAAAATTTATCATTTTCCATAAGATTTTTTTTTCTGAGGAACTGTTTGTGTTCTGGAAATTATTTGGAACAAAAACAGTCTCTTTTTCTGTGTAAACAGCATGACTGCTTCTATATGGCAAAATAAAAAGTCAGCAGCGTGATGCAAACATAACCTATGTTATCATTTAACTAATTACTCAGAGGTGAGGGTAGTGAGACAACTAAATAAACATTTTTTATAGACTTGGAATAAGCTAGATGTTCCCAGATGTATTGCACATAAATTTTGATATAGTTCTTCTAAGAAGACAATTTCAATGATACAAATTTTCCCTTGTGTATGTTAATTCTCTTGACTCCCTTCTCATAGTATTTACTGGAATGAAAGGTAATGCTTGGCAGTGGCTGGGCCCATACTCGCTCAGAGATGATATATATAACCAACACTAGACTCATTGCCAAGTATTTGGAAACTTTTCAGTCAAGCTGATGTACTTGACAATATTCCTAATATTCATTCAGTTTTTTAAACAATGTTATTGATTGCTTTCTATGAGCAAGATGTATTTGATGTTTAAATCATGCCCGAATTTTTACACACCTAGATTGTAATAATCAGAAAAACCCAGGTTAAATTCTTACTTCTGTTTACTTGCTGCTAGTTCTTGACTAATTTGCTTAAATTATTTGACTCTGTTTCCTCATCCATAGAACTAGAGATTAAAAATAACCACATCACTAGGTTTCTGAAAAGATTTAGACAGAAAATGTATGTGACCATTCATAGCAGAGCCTCTAACACTAAGCAGACATTGAATGAATGTCAAGTTTACTTCTCTCTTACAAAATTATCCACAATTTTAGGCTAGACAAATTTTATTCAACCATCTTGGTAAATTGTTTAACGAAGTTTTTAAAAAAGTTAACAGTATTATCTACTTACCAGTAATTTTATTTTATTTTATTTTTTAAAATTTTATATAAGTAAGTGTTATGGTCCATTTCAAAAAGAGCGAAGAAGAATAATTTCTTTACTAAAATATATAAACTCTTAAAATTCAATGAGAAGAAAACAACACACAAGGAAAATGTGGACATGAATGAGCAATTCAAAGAAGAAAAACCATTTAGGGATAATAATCATATAAAAATTGCTCAGCCTAACCAAAAATTAAAGATAAATTATAGTAACAATGAGATATTATAGAGTTACATCTTTGTTTATTTAAAACCAAGTGGTATCATCGCCAAAATTTAAATGAAATAACATATCATTAGGAACATTAGAACACCGAAATTTCAGTTCATCCTTTATCAAACAGTTGGAAAGGTTAACACAAATGAAATACAATTAAATATTTAGTTCCTTGTGTTTTACTTCACAGTATGTGCTCATCTCTGTCACATATGGGTAGTAGAGTAACAGGGTTAGTTTTGTCTTCTGAAACATAATACTGATCTTGAAAAAATGACCTACAATTCATTATGGAAATGTCAAAAACTAAAAATATGATCATACAAAATTAATTGTTTCTCAAGGCTAGAGTTCTAAATAGAAAAGAATTCTAGGATAACTTTCAGTGTGGTTTCCCATAAATATTTTCCCAGTTCACTTCGTTTTGGGTGATATGGAGAAAAATAAACTTTAAGTAAATCTAGCTTTTAGCCCAACTGTGCTTCCATTTTAAGTAGTTGCTTAATGACTGGGATTTTAGGGAGCGATATCTCTAAAAAGGATTTTTTGAGAAGATTCACAGTTTGGGTCAAAATCTCTTCTCTTTCCCAATACCAGGGATTGGATTCTAATAAAATTTTGGAATAGACAATATTTTTCTTTCATATTCTCAGTTGTGTTTTGCTCTTCCTGTCCATCCCCATCCCACATTCAGTGCCTTGCCTCCTCTGCTGTAATGTCTATCCTTGTCATTCTTTCCTATCTTTTGCATTGAGAAGAAATATTTAAAAAAATAGCCAGAGCATTTGATGTAGTTTGCTTTCTAGGATAAAAGAGGGGTACAGAGAAGAAGGGTAAGTATAACTCAGAAGCTATAATTATTGAAGGGATAATTTCATATACCATGAGTAGAGTGTTTTTTGTGTTCTCCAAATCAATGAGAAAAATAATTAAATGCCATTATGCATAAATTAGGCCCTTAGGTTATTACAAATTTAATTGTTTTATTTTTCAAATGTATTTTGGTGTTCTTGGTTCTTTGAATTTCTGTACAGAATTTGGTTTATCAATTTCTACAAAAATTTCTTCCAGAATTAGGATTTAGGATTGTGTAGAATGTATAGATAATATGGGAAATATTTTATCTTACCAATATTGAGACTTTTGATCCATAAGCAAGGCATATAATTCAATTTATTATTATCTTCTCTAATTTCTGTTGTTAATAATTTGCCATTTTCAGCATAGAGGGCTTATATATAATTTTTTCAGTTGATCCTTAATTACTTTGCTTTTTGTGACTTTAAAGGACATTAACTTTTCACACTTAATTTGACATTTGTGTTGTGGTTTTTTTTAGATTTTATTTATTTATTTGAGAGAAAGACACACAGTGAGAGACAGAACACAAGCAGGGGGAGTAGGAGAGGGAGAAGCAGGCTTCCCGCTGAGCAGGGAGCCTGATGTGATGCTGGGGCTCTGGGATCATGACCAGAGCAGAAGGCAGATGCTTAACCGACTAAAAAACCCAGGTGCCCTTAATTTGACATTTGTTTACTGACCTGTATCCTTCTTCCTTGCTAAATTCACCTATTAGTTTTTACTGTGGCTGTAGATACATAAGATGATCTATAGGACAACAGAGACAATTTTGTTTCTTCCTTTCTAGTGATTTTTAATTTCTTTCTTGTGTGTGAGTGTGTGTGTGTGTGTGTGTGTGTGTGTGTGTGTGTGTTTTATTTTGTTTTGTTTTGCTTTGCTTTAATATAGTGGCCTGGACCTCCAGGATAATGCCTTGTTCCTTCAGAGGAAAATGCTCACAATTATCCCATCGAGTATGATACTTAGTTTTCTGTAAATATTCTTTATCAAAATTAGGGTAATTTGCTGAAAACTTTTTCCCAGGAATGTTGCTTGGGTGGCAGTCCTCTGTACCTTGTCAAGATTAATCTTCCAGTTTTGGTTACTCAGATATTAAACTACCCTCTTGCTTAGGTATTTTTCTCTTTTGTTTCTCTCATTTCTTATTTGTTGTAATATGCTCTTTTTTTATTGGCTTCCTTCTACTTTGGGTTCATTTTGTTTTTTTTAAAAATCTAGTTAATTAAGGTAGAACGTTAGATAAGGGATCAGCAAACTTCTTTGTAAAGAGATACAGAAAATACTTAAGGCTTGTCAGACCATGTGATCTCTATCACAACTAATCATCTCTGCCACTGTACAAAAGTAGCTATAGACATGACTATGGACATGACTATGTCCCAATAAAAGTTTATTTACAAAAATAGGTGGTAGTCCAGATAAGGCATGAAGACTATAATTTGCCGACCCCTGCTTTAGGCCATGGCTTTGAGAATCATTCTTTTTTTTCTAGTGTTAAGTATTGAAACCTACATATTCCTTTATAAACACTTCTTTAGTTATATCCAACTTCAGTATTTAATGTTTTAACAATTATTCAGTACAAACTATTTTTGTTCTATTTTCTCCTATGATTTCTTCTTTGACTTGTGGATAACTTAGAAGTATATCATTTAATTTTCTAATATGCAAGGTTTTCTCAGATATCCTATCTTATTGATGTCCAAGATAATTCTTTTGTGGTCATAGAACAAATGCAAGTGCTTTCAAACGTTTTAAACTTGTGAAGACTTGTTTTATGACCCAGAATACGTTCTATTTTGTTTAATGTAACATAAGCCCTTGCCCTTGAAAATAATGTATATTCTGCAATTGTTGGGCATAGTTATCTATAAATATCAATTTTGTCAAGGTGGCTATGATATAATTCATATCGCCTATGTGTTTCCTGAGTTTTTCTCTGATTGTTCTACCTATTGCTGTGAAAGAATGTTAACATCTCCAGCTATGATTTCATATTTACATATTTGTCAATTTAAGTTTGTCAAATGTAGCTTAATATATTTTTATTTTTATTAGCATATATATATTTATGATTGTTTTATCTTTTCAATGAATTGATCTTTTATGATTATAAGATGTCCTTTGTGGAAGTGCCTGGGTAGCTCAATTGGCTAAGAGTCTGACTCTTGGTTTCCGCTCAGGTCGTGATCTCAGAGCTTGTAAGATCAAGATCCACGTTGTCTTTAACCCCTATTAATGCTCTTTTTTTGTTGAAATCTGTTATATCTGATTTTAATGTGGTCTCTTCTGATTTCTTAAGCTTACTGTTCATATTGAATATCTTTTTAAATTTCCATGCAATAAACATTTTACAAAATAAAATGAAGGTCCCTCCTGACAGATTTACAGAGCCAAGAAGCCAGTGATTCAGTGATGTTCCCTATGTCCTGAGGAGGTACTAGGGTTTTTTGGAAAGTGTTTGTTTAATAGCCTATAGGTTGTTACCCAGCTGAGTTTTCAGCCCTGTGAGCAATTCTACTCTGTTAATTAAGGAGAAGAGGAATCAGAAAACAAGAGAAGGGAAGAAAGGGAGAGAGAAAGAGGGAGTGGGACAGAGGGAGGAGAAAAAGGAGACTGAGATCTGTAAGTGCCAGTCTTGCATTGGGGGGAAAACTCAGCAAAGCAGGTTGCCTGGGAAAAAGTCTGTATAATTTTATCAACCAAGACTTCCTTGGTAATTTACCCTCCATCAACACTAATGTGTTTTGGTATATGCTTTTTCATCTATTTACTTTCAACTACCTGTGACATTATATTGAAAGTACATCTCTTGTGAACAGAATATTACATTGGGATTCTTTAATCCTACTGACGATCTCTGCATTTCCTTGGTTCTTCTTTTCTGTTAAATTGTTAACAAGCAGACCAATCAGGTAGTTATTGCAGTGATCTAGGTGACTGGTGAAAGTGGCTAAAATTAGGAGGAATTGGAGAAAGGGATCAGATTCTCTATATATTTTTGTGGTAGAATTGATAATTCTTATATATGGATTATATGTGCTCTGGAGATTCTGCCTGAAAAGTGCAGAGTTCCTGTCTGGTATCTAATAGGCACTCAAGAGCTCTTATCATTTCCTCTTTTATATATTCCTAATATACATCCTTAGATCCAATTAGACTGGTCTCCTCATTGTTCCCTCAAACACACTATATCCACTTATGCCTTTATGTGCCTTTGCTCATGTTCAATTCCCATTTTTTCATTCAGTTGTCTATTCTATAAAATCATTAATAAATAATAACTCCTTAATACTAATTTTAAGATAATAATATAAACTCCATAACAGTCTAAGAGGAGCTTTCCTAACAAAGAATCCCAATATGTTTGAAAA
Source organism: Taxidea taxus jeffersonii (assembly GCA_003697995.1). Lineage (NCBI taxonomy): Eukaryota > Metazoa > Chordata > Mammalia > Carnivora > Mustelidae > Taxidea > Taxidea taxus. The sequence goes on along the minus strand of ML096629.1, from coordinate 75,341 downwards.
GTAAGAAGCTAAGATGAAACAAAGTCCATTAAATCTAAAATTATAGGTCAACTAGAGGTGGGAAGTGGTGAGCAGAGCACAAAGCTCTGTTTCTAAGTGAGACAAATAAACCTCATGTTTAAAACACTAGATAATCTTTGACTCTGACTGCCAACCTATCAACCCCTAGGGAAATCTATTACCCCCATTCCTCCAACACAGGCTATAAAGCAACAACAGACTGTACGACCGCCCCCCAAATCCCCACAAAATGTGAATTCTTCTCAATGACCATTGTAGATGTTCCTAGGGAGGGCAATGGACAAAGGAGATTCTCCCATAGACTTGGAAGAGGGCATGAGGAACCATGGAAATCCTTCTGAATTACAGGTGTAACATTGTCTGATGAATTCAATTTGTGAAGACAGTGAGCCCTTAGTATTTCTATCCAGTGGCTTGAGATATACACTATGAATCAATATATTGGTTACTATTTATTCTTTTCTCTGAATGGAATATTTATTAGTTATCCCCATCTTTTCCACCATTGTATACTGCATGAGTTGGGAATGGATAAATTTTCATTTTTAGGATGTGTCACTACACTATGAGGTAGCTATCTTGGGACTTGATGGCAAGGACAGTATATAACCCTGAGATACTGGACTGGGTCTAGCTTTAACAACTGGATGAAATATTGAATATTTTTCTTTGGATGGGGGTTGTGAGTGTGCTTACTGCACATTTTAAGCTAAGTTTATAAAAAGGGTGTAGGTATTCATGCTGGATAGACAAGAAGACAGTTCTTAGTGGATAACGTGGTTGCCTTCGAAGATTTCATTTTCTATACCCAATGGTTTAACACTCATATAGTTTCTGAGACTGGCCTAACCCCATGGGGTAACTCCACTTCTCTTGTCAAAGGTGGTCCAGTTGTAATGAATTTAGAACTTCTGTTACATATGTTTTGGAAATAAAGCTCCTTCTGCCCTAAACATAAGTACAAAAAAAAATATATAGTCAAATTTGCTACTGGTAGTTTTCATGTGATTCCATGCATTTGAAGATAGTAGGTTCTGTATCCTTCCTACTTCTTCTCTCAGTTAAGATGACTATTTCTTTTAAAATCCCAGTACCTCTTTCTGGGACAATCAAGATTGCTTATGTTTAAGTGTGCAATACTCTATGTGTAGTCTAATTAAGGCATTGTGGAACAGGACTGTCTACAGAGAAAGGTACTGGGCTAGGATCTCAAATCTTATAGCTACTAGAGCATCATGCCACACCTTTCTGGGAGCATATGCAGCACAGTGTGGATAATTCAGGCAAATATACTTTACCTCTACCCACGGCTTTGTCTTCAAAGTTCTATCTGGTATAATTCTGATCAACTACCTGTACTACACGCAAGCTCTAAGGTTCCTTTTGCCCTCTAGCTGAGGACATAGTTGAGAGGCAGTCTAAAACCAGCTCCTTGATCCTTTTCCCCATAGCCCTTTCTCTTGTCTTGACACTGTCATAGAATACTGACAGCAAGCTGATGCTTGGAAAAGCAAGTGCGCTCATGCTTAAAAATACTGCAGCTTACTTAAATCATTTATTTTCTCTGGTGCTCCAGTTCTCCTGCTTTACCAGCCAAAGACAGAGGAAGTGCTTCTCAGATAGAAAGCAGATTCAAGTCTATCTTCCTCTACCAAGAACAACCATACTTAATGGGGAAATAGCATTACGAATTCCAAAACAGTCAAGAAACAAGGCAGTCTCTCTTTCACTTCCTCACTTGCTAAAATCGCAGGATCCCTTGGCCTCTTTCTCTCTCTCTCTCAGGTCTAGTTACACTTTCTCTGCTCTAGTTAAACACTGTCATTGTCATTTCAGTCCCCAGTTTACACGCATTACAAACTCAATGCCTGATGCTTACTGATCTATTCTCTTTAGTTACAAACTCCAAATGCCAAAACAGAGAATGTAATTGGGCCAGGCAAGACTTGGGATAACTCCTCCTGGCTGAGATGTCAGGTCTTGTCCAAACATCTTTCCCTGCAGGGGCCACCCCTTGTGGATGAGGAAGAGTTATCAAAAGACAAACTGAATTATTGTAGCTGTGTCAGTTTTCAGAACGGCTTCTTTTTGCAAAACAAATGAAGCTGGTGAGAGGAATGGGAATCTGCAATTATTAGAATAGCCTACTAAAGAAGGATCACACCACATAAAATCATCTTGAATTTGATTTGCTTATCAAAATAACCCTACAGGAGAATGCATTCTCTTAAGAATAGCAAAATGTAGCTCCAGAAAATTTTGATAGGAAACAAGGGGCAAGCAAATATCTAAACTATATACTATTATCAAGAAAGGTTTTGGTTTAGATGGGTTCTGATTTTACCTACTTTCATACTTTCACATCATTACTATCTGTGGCTTCTAAATCTATATTTCTAACAAAATTCTCTTATGAGATAATCTGCCTTTGCATCTATAAACACCAACAGTCTACAACTATTTGACAGAAGAGAACGTAAGTTATTTACTTGTCTGTTGCTAGCATCTAATATTCTGTCTGGATCATAGCAATCATTTGCTGAATGAATGAATAATTGAAAGCCTGATAAGCTTGGAAGGCGATCTGAGGATGCAGTGAAAAGGAGGAAAAGAAATCAGAAAAAGACAAGGATAGTGTTGGGGGGGTCGTTTGAAGTGATGGGAAAACATCAATTTTGGTTATTTATTATTTGTCCAAAGGTTGATCTCGGGAGTAAGACAAAGAGAATTGGTTTGAAAAGGTGTGAAACAAGATGAAACCAGAGAGGGAGACAAGCCATGAGACTCTTGGAAACAAGAGTCTTGGAAACAAACTGAGGGTTGCTGGAGTGGAGTTGTAGGAGGGATGGGGTGGCTGGGTGATGGACATTGGGGAGGGTATGTGCTATGGTGATCACTGTGAATTGTGTAAGACTGATGAATTACAGATCTGTACCCCTGAAGCAAATAATATATTATATGTTAATTTAAAAAAAGGTGTGTGGCTTTTCAGAAACTATCTTTAGCTAAATGGATCAAAGAACTAAGGTTCTGATGGAATGTCATTGCAGTTAGGCTTTAGTGTCTTATTATTGCCCTTCAAGGACTTTGCTCCAGGTTGGATATCTACTTTCCAGCAAAAGGTGGGGTTGTGTGTTTGATTGCTTATGCTCAAATGTATTCCAAAAAAATAGTTAGAAATGTAGTTCATATTTTGTCCCCTTTGATTTACTTTTAAAATACTCATTTTTTAAAAAAATCAGTATAGATTATTTAGCAACTCATTACACAAAGGTGATATTCATTGTAAAATAAGTTTCAATGAGGCCAATTTGCAATCACTGCTTCCCCAAATTTTGGCTTTCCTTTTCTGAACATTTTAATTTATTCTTAAATACATATATACTAATTAAAGTATGTTTGAATGTAAAGAGTCTGAAATTATAGGTAAAACTAAAGTCTTTTTTGACCACCACTTGAATTTTGTTTCTGCTGTGATAATAACCACTTTCTATCACTTACACTGTGATTACTAGCTCTCCACTGCTTATCCTGCCTACTCTGGGTGAAGGTTCCTTCCAGCCAGGCCCCACTGTCTCTTGATAATCCACAGTTTCCTCCCCCTGCAATCTGCCTTTAGCAATCTGTGTAGAACAGGCTCCTCACACTAGCCTGACCCTGCTATGCATTTTCCTATTTCTGCCTGTACTATTCTTTTCTTTCTTTCTTTTTTTTTTTTTAAGATTTACTTATTTTTTTAAGAGAGAGAGAAAGAGAGAGAGCATGAGAGAGTGTGGGGTGTAGTGACAGAGGGAGAGGGAAAAATAATCTTAAGCAGAACACCCCCCCATTCCCACTGCTGAGCACTGAACCCTGAGCTCTATGCAGGGCTCCATCTCCCAATCCCTCCCACAATCCGGAGATCACCTGAATTGAAACCAAGAGTTCCATATTTATCCAATTGCACCATTCAGGGCACCCTGTCTGTATACTCTTTGAGCTTGTCATTGCTTACCTCCTTCTCTCTGCTTAGTGTACTCTAATTTTTCTTTACCTGCTGTGCTCAAATGTCACCTCACTTTCAAGTCTTTCCTGTGTCTGCATATGGTTTTTACATATTGAGTCCTTGGAGAAATTAATCCCGTGAGATTAGGAGCTAGATTTTGTGGGTATGACTCTGGGTTTTGTCTCTTACAACCTGTATGAGACCTCAGACTAAGTCCCTCATTTGTCAAATGAGTGTAATATTAACATCTTCATAATGCTTCATTATGCTGTTAGTAGGATTAAATGAGTTACGAATGCAAGTGAAGATCATTAGCACTTGATAAATGTTAGTTATGATTAATATTGTACCATCCTTAATTAAAATGCTTTCCACATTTTATTATAACTATTTCCTGTCTGCCTACCTTCTCTAATCCTCAAGGGCTTTCGGTCATGTTATTGTTAACTTTGCTTTACTCCCATTTCATTCTGCCCCTACTCTAAACTCCAAAGCCTATGTGCTAAGCACGATGCCTGCTACTTAGCGGGTACTCCATAAAGAAGAATGCACGGGATGGCAGCAAGTTCCTTACTAACAGAAATCTTCAGTCTAGGCTATAAGACAGCATGCTTTCAGGGGATTCTTTATTCTAGCTCTCAGCTTCCAGGCTTTCTTGCTTTCTCTTTTCCTTGAGGCTAAATAAAAAGAGAGGCTTTGGCTTTTCTCCTCTCGAGATGCAGCAAATGATCTCGAGTCCACAGCATAGCTCAGAAAGAGATTTCTTTGGCCCCCTACTTCTCTTCATTCCTTGTGTCTCATTTTCTCATTCCCTACAATTCCATCTTATTGATCACATTTTACCGTAGGAGGGTTTCTTAGAGGAAGCAGTCTTCTAAGCAATTTTGACACAGTGCTTCAGACTTCTAGCCCTAATTGATCCGAGATTAAAGGTCTATGCTTTCATTCTTTCTTTCCCTTGCTACAATTTTGAAAACAATTGAATCAAACAAAACAGCTTTTCTGTTGGATTTCACCTCAGTTAACTTGAATCAAGCTTTGTAGCTTTTAACCCAAGGGACTGACATTTTTAAAAATTCTCTTATTGGTGCATTTCATTTGAGTAAATTCTGTTCTCTAAGAATTTTTTTTACAGGTTTTATTTATTTATTTGACGGATAGAGATCACAAGTAGGCAGAGAGGCAGGCAGAGACGGGAAGAGAAGCAGGCTCCCCGCTGAGCAGAGAGCCGGATGCGGGGCTCGATCCCAGTACCCTGAGATCATGACCTGAGCTGAAGGCAGAGGCTTTAACCCACTGAGCCACCCAGGCGCCCCTGTTCTCTAAGAATTTTTTGAAAAAGTAAAAATGCACCTGCAAGAATACAATTAAGGTAACAAGATATATTGGATTAAATGTTACTGTTAAGTGATATAAACAAATAGATTCATAACCTACATTACTACTTGATTCATTAGGAAAATGAACACATTATTCTAGCTTTGGGTGAAACCATTGGAAAATTATTCTAGGAATGTACTGGAATATTTGTGGGGAATATTCAGAGAATGGACCTGGTCAATACTTAATGAAATACATGTTACTATAAAGTTAATATAAAATTAGCTTAGCTTATGGGAATGTTTTAGAATGAATCTTCTTTTATAATGGTCACTAATTCAAAGAGTATACTTTATTAAAAGATCCCAGCGATGTTTTAAACTATATCATACAGAAACTCCAAATCTAGCACATTACTATTGCTCTTTTATTTTCTACTTCAGTACTTACTTATTTTATTATTTCCATTTACTATAAAAGATTGTTTGATGAGAATCCTGGAAGATCTGATAAAGCACTTAATATAACAAGCAAAATGAGAAGTGGAACTATTGTTTTGTTTCAGAGCAAAACCCTGGCAGTTTTGAGTGTTGGTAGTGGTTCTCATTTAAGCTTTTTCAGGAGCATACTGTTTCTGAACTTTCTCAACTCTCCTGACTTCTAAGAGAATGAAAAGTTGAATTCAGGAACTACTGAGACTATCTTAGGATTCCGAGCTGCTCTTGAAAGTAGCTGTGCAAAACTTTTTAGCAGATAAAAACAAAAAAATCACTGAACTGAGCTGGGAGGCAGTCTGAGTTTTACCTGCTAAATTAATGTCATGTCGCTTAATTTCACCATAAAATGGGGATAACAAAAGCTTTTACTCTTTTTGAAGGATTACACTCTCAAGTGAGAAGACAGATGTATAAAAATAGTAAAAAATAGGGGCATCTGGGTGTCTCAGTGGGTTAAGCCTCTGCCTTCGGCTCAGGTCATGATCTCAGGGCCCTGGGATCAAGCCCCACATCAGGCTCTCTGCTCAGCAGGGAGCCTGCTTCCTCCTCTCTCTCTGCCTGCCCCTCTGCCTACTTGTGATCTCTGTCTGTCAAATAAGAAAATAAATAAAATCTTTAGGGGCGCCTGGTTGGCTCAGTGGGTTAAAGCCTCTGCCTTCAGGTCAGGTCATGATCTCAGGGTCCTGGGATCGAGTCCCACATTGAGCTCTCTGCTTAGCGGGGAGCCTGCTTCCCTTCCTCTCTCTCTGCCTGCCTCTCTGCCTACTTGTGATCTCTGTCTGTCAAATAAATAAATAAATAAATCTTAAAATAAAATAAAATAAAATCTTTAAAAAATAGTGAAAAATAGTTTATGAAATACTACTTTTATTATTTGTATTATCATTTCGAACCATGCCATTATTGCTCTTTTTTAAAGATTATAGGGTTGGCATGTGTCCAATACTATAAGTGGGTTCCTATGGAAAATTTTTATAAGCAGGGATTTAAGAGTTGATGCATATTGACCTAAGCCAACTTTGGCATTCAGCATATGACAGGTTCTTTTTGTAACTACTGGTAGTTTCCTATACTTACAGGTAGGTTGGGTCTTTGTATCTCCTCCCCTGCAAATTTACTGGATGTACCACTGCTCTAGGCTTTCCAACTGCTACTTTATGTGAAAGATTCACCTGAAGACAGACACAATGATTTTCTGACTACAGGATGCAAGGACTCCAGACCTCAAGCACTACACAAATGGTCTTATGCCGTCTTGTTTGTTAGATTCGTGTATGTCGTTCATGCAAGGAAAATGGGACTTGTACAAATCTCCGTATCAACTACTGATTTGGAACACTGTGTATTTCACCAGTTGAAAAACATTTATATCTTTATGCTTAATTATTAAATCCTTTCCTGTAGATTTCACTTATGATATTTGAAGTATCAAGTGATCAAGTCTCAAATATGGACCTCTAATTAGGATACCCCTAAGATGTAGAATAGAGGTTTTGCACAATTATATATTACATGGCATAATGTATGTAATATAAAATCCAAAAAGCTAACTACAAAATGAGTGTCATTTTGTCACTAGATAATAAGATCACATTCCCCTCCAAGTACTATTATCAAGGTCTCATATATGTTTTTCTTTTAAAAAAAAGTACTTTAAAATAATACTTAATATCTGTATGACATGACAGATGTTAAATAAACTTACTGTGGAAATCATTTTATAATATGTGCAAATTGAACCATTATGCTGTACTGGTTAAAGTTACACAGTGCTGTAGGTCAGTTGTTTCTCAATAAAACTGGAGAAAAATGGGGGCACCTGTGTGGCTTAGTAGTTAAGCATTTGCCTTCAGCTCAGGTCATGATTCTAGGGTTCTGGGACAGAGTCCCACAACCTCTCGGGCTCCCTGCTCAGTGGGAAGCCTGCTTCTCCTTCTCCCTCTCCCTCTGCTGCTCCCCCTGCTTGTACTCTTTCTGTCAAAGAAATAAATAAAATCTTAAAAATAAACTGGAGAAAAATAATACTTCAGACATTTTAAGACAGAAGCATCATTCATTTTATTAAATGTTTTTTGAGTACTTACTATGTACTCAAATGAATGCTAGGTCCTGGGGTGATAAAAACGAAGCCTAATTTAAGTTCTTACAGTCTAATAAGCAAGCAGGTGTTGAACAAACAAACAGTGAAACCACGGTGTGATATTTGCTATAAAAAATGAAAGAAAATGCTATGAGATCCTTTAACATATCATCCTAAATGCATAAGCTAACTTTAAACCTAAAGGAGCTGGAGAAAGAAAGACATTATTTTAAAAAAGCTTATGGAAATAAATAGAAATAATTTATCTTATGAATTAGAATTACAGATACTGAGTCATCACAGTTAATTTCTTTTGCTTCTAATGTTTTTATTTTAAATATGAAGATAAAGAGCAGAAATACTTATAACTAGGTAAATAACTTTATGTTTTATTGGATGGCCTGGCTGACTGAAACTATAAAGCAGGTTAAAAACCAAATGTCCCAGGAATTAAAGACACGTCCACTGAGTCAATAAGTCAATATATTACCTCCGTTCCCTTGAGGAAATCAACTTGCTACATGGACAACTCAAGACACACTAACATTTTTCTATGGCCACTGAGGAAAACAACAACACAGAGAATGGAGTTTAAGGTTTAAATTAATTTCTTCTGATTTTTTTTCACTTTAGTGTTTTGTACATTTCAGTAGAAAACATCAGTAGACTTCAACTGGAAAATAGTCTGAAAGGCAATTTCTGGTTGTGTGGAGTAAATTCTGATCATGCTGAGACCTGATTGATTTACTCATTTAATTTTTTTAATAATTGATTTGAATTTCCTTTTTGTATCACTTAGTATTATATGTGTGATGCTTTTCAGTGCAGTATTAGAACTCTGTTAATTTTTTAAAAGATTTTATTTATTTACTTGCCAAAGAGACACACAGAGAGAGAGCGTGAGAGCAGGGGGAATGGCAGGCAGAAGGAGAAGCAGACTCCCCACTGAGCAGGGTGCCCCATCTGGGACTTGACCTCAGGATCCTGGGATCATGACCTGCACTGAATGCAGATGTTTAACCAAATGAACCACCCAGGAGCCCCAGAACTCTGTTAAATTTTATATGCATCTTTATAGAATGCATATAGTATACTCTATTTAAATGTACATCATTTGAATATTTTTGTCTTTAGTCATTGAAATACAGTATAAAAAACATAGGGTTTACTAATGAAAAGAAAGTTATTAGATGACGTGTAGCCATTTTACTTTTTCATAAAATGGTGAATAAATGAATAATGCAATTCTCAATAAAAGATGTTACATTCATGTTTTTCTTATGGCCTTTAATTACTAAAATGTCTTTTTATACACTTTGATTCATTTGACCTTTAAAGATCTTAGCAAACAATATTGAAATCAGCAAATGCATACAAAGGAAAAGCTAGCAATTATATTCTGATTGATTCCAAACCCTTTCTTTCTTTTTTTTTAATAATTTTTAAAATTTTTTATGAACATAAAATGTATTATTAGCCCCAGGGGTACAGGTCTGTGAGTCACCAGGTTTACACACTTCACAGCACTCACCATAGCACATACCCTCCCCAATGTCTATAACCCCCCCTCCCTATCCCCCCCAACCCTCAGTTTGTTTTGTGAGATTAAGAGTTTCTTATGGTTTGTCTCCCTCCCGATCCCATCTTGTCCAAACCCCTTCTTACCATTTCTTCTCTCAACCAGTATTTTAAAGTCCCAGTTGAACAAGAATACATTAAAAATTGTCATAGAATTTGAAATATTTAAGATACCAATGCAGACATGCATGGACACAGATTAAAATAAAACAGCATGCACACACACAGACCCAAGCACATCATTTCTTGGTTTATTTCCCTGATGCCTTAGATAACACCACTGCAACACTGACATCAACAGTTTCAGTGTCTCTATATTTTGACAGGTCTGATGATTCAGCAAACTCAACTCAAAGACTCAAAGAATCTGTATAATTCCTTTACCTTTTTAATCTCTTGATATATTGAATCATATTTATTGAGTGCTTTGTACCAGGGATTGTTCCAGATATTGGGGTTAGAATAGTAAACAAAGCAAGCACATTTTTTTCCCTCATGGAACTTATGGATTTTTTAAATCCCACAGAACCACAGATAGATAAATCAATTCACAGATACACAGATGGACAGGTAGATAGATGAATGATGGACATATATATAAATATAGATGTAGATACAGCTATAGATAGTTTTATACATGTAAACCCACACAAAGGTGTTGATTGGTATTTGTTCTATTGTGATCTTTCCTGTATCCACAGAATTGGTAATAAAAATCACTGAGCTGGAGCATCTGAGTGGTTTGGTGGGTTAAGCATCTGCCTGTAGCATCTGGCTTTGGTCTCAGGGTCTTGGGATAGGGTCCTGCCTCAGGCTCTCTGCTCAGTGTGGAGTCTGCTTCTCCCTCCACCCCTCCGGTCGCCCCACTCATGTGTGTGTGTGTGTGTGTGTGTGTGTGTGTGTGTGCGCGCGCGCACACACACATGCGCCTCTCTCTTTCTCTCTCTGTCTCAAATGAATAAAGAAAATCTTTTTTAAAAAATCACTGAGCCGAAACAAAAGTTGCAAACTACCCTCATAGTTTAAAGAAAATGCCCTCTTTGGCCACTAATTTGGGAACAGGCTGTGAAACCATTTTTATTTTTTCTCAATCTACAGGAAAGGATTAGATATGGAAAAATTTTTTGTGAGAGCCTGTGTAGGGTGTTTATTAAATGAAAGAAAGAATACTCTCTTCTCTTCTTTCGTCTTCTCTTTCTATGCCAAGTAAAGGGGAAATTCCAAAAGGACATTTGAAGACTGGAAATGCCTTTCAAAAAGGAAACACTAGCATCATGTTCCTTGGCTTAGATGCCTGTTGAGATGAGAACAGCAGGTGGGCCTGCTGTTCTCATTAGAAACATGCAAGGAGACAGATTTCTTGAAATTGCTCTTGAAGTTGGAAGCCCACAGGAACATAGAAATTGTGTCCATTTCTGATCTAGAGATTTCTTAAGACAAGGACCTTGCTAAAATAGCCCATGCCAGCAGTGTGTGAAGCAACCATAATGTAATGAGCTGGAGCAGAAAAATATAGTAAGTAAGAATCTCCATTCCAGTTTGCCTTCAATTTTAGAACCATGGAAGTAAGGACCTCAGTGGTTCTCATGATTCCTCATGAAAGCAAACAATTAGAGGTGATCCTGGTGACTCCTGGGGCAAAGCAATTGAAAGTCCAATTGAGACAAGGAGTTGGGGCCTGATAGAGGGACTATAGTGAAATCTGGGGGCTTTTCCCTAAGGGTAGTCTTTAGATATAGAGAATAAGCAGAAAAACTCTACTTAGGTGATATGTTTTCAGTTATATTGAAAAGAATTGCTAACCCTTTACAAAAATTCCATTCTGCTTATTTACATTTCAAGTTCCTTCTCCATTCAATGAACAGATATTTATTGAATACGGACTATGTTCCAGACACTATTCTAGTGTTGAAGATGTATCAGTGAACAGGACAGATAAAGAGAGAGATTATAAGCTGAGTCCACTATCAGTCAATGCTGCTAGCAATGGGACTGAAGTTGTACTGACCACAGTGTTTGACACAAAGTAAGAGAGTTCAATATATGTTATAATGAACGGATAAGTGAGGATAAACTAGATGACCTCTAAGTTCATTTCCAGTTCTGATAATTTGTGTTTCCCTTACTGTCTCAGACTCTTCAGTTGTATATAGCTTATTTAACTATCTTATTAATTTTAATATATTTGTATTTTAAGTGCTATGTGCCAAATAATGCTAAAGTCTGTCTTACATTTGCATATACTATCTCATTTAATCTTCATAGTAGCACTAGGGAGTATATTTTATTGTCCCATTCTATAGATGACATGTTTTACCCAATTAGCAGTGCTGGAATTTGAAAGCCAGGTATTGGGGCACCTGGGTGGCTCATTCATTAAGCATTTCCCTTCAGCTCAGATCATGAACCCTGGGTCCTAGGATCCAGCCCCTCATCGGAGCTCCCTGCTCATCAGGAAGCCTGTTTCTCCCTCTCCCACTCCCACTGCTTGTATTCCCTCTCTCGCTCTCTCTGTCAAATAAAGTCTAAAAAAAAAAAAAAGGCCAGGTATTTTGCTCCAAAGCCCACAATTTTTCTACTATATCACAGTCTCTCCTATTCTTATTGGACTGTATCCTACTACAGAGTTTTAGAACATCATATTTTTAACATTTTTGGTGAAAACTTAACTTGTACAGCACTTAACAGTTTTCAAACTATCATATATATCACCTCCCTTGGCATAGAAATATTGTTTTTTTTTTCTTATTTATACTCAGTATAGGTGGGGAATATCCTTTCTGCACTGTTTTACAGGTTAAGAAACTGAAATTTACAAAACTTAAATGATGTAATTAATATAACTAATAAGTGGCAATACTGACATTGGAGCTCATATCTTCCAATGCTTTCAATATACCACAATGTCGTATGCTCCTTTCAATATACTACAATGTTTCAGTGAGCCTTGGAAGATGCTTTCTTCCACAGCCTCCCTCAAATTCCATTTTAAAACTTAACTCTTCTAGAAAGGTTCCTGGTAATACAGCTTGACCTCAAATCATGTGTATTCTCCCCTTATTTTCTGTACTTCTGTGTTGCATGCAGTAACAATAGCTGATATTTATTAAGAGGCTACTAACTACCATATGATCTGGCAATTCCACTTCTAGGTATATATCTGAAGGAAACAAAAAGCTAACTTGAAAGGATAGCTGCACCCCTATGTTCATTGCAGCATTATTTATAATAGCAAAGACAAAAAAGCAACCTAATTGGCCATCAGTGGATGAATGGATAAAGAAAATGTGGTGTATACATATACAATGGGATGTTTGTTATTCAGCTATAAAAAATGAGGAAATTTTGCCATTTGTGACAACACGGATAGACCTTGACGGCATTATACCAAGTGAAATAAAAAAAAGAAATAAAAAAGAAAAATACGATAAGATCTCACTTGTAGGTGGAATCTAAAAACAAAGCAAAACAGGGCACCTGGGTGGTTCTGTCCGTTAAGCGGCTGCCTTTGGCCCGGGTCATGATCCCAGGGTCCTGGGATTGAGCCCCACATCAAGCTCCATGCTCAGCGGGGAGCCTGTTTCTCCCCCCCCCTCTCTGCCTGCCTCTCTGCCTACTTGTGATCTCTCTGTTTGCCAAATAAATAAATAAATAATCTTAAAAAAATAAAAACAAAACAAAACAAAAAGTTAAAATAATTAAACCTAATTCACAGTTACAGAAATCAGATTTGTGGTTGCTTAGGGTAAGGGCGGGGTGGGCAAAATTGGCGAAGGTTACCAAAAGGTATAAACTTCCTGGGGTGCCTGGGTGGCTCAGTGGGTTAAGCCTCTCCCTTTGGCTTAGGTCATGATCTCAGGGTCCTGGGATCGAGCCCCATATCGGGCTCTCTGCTTAGTGGGGAACCTGCTTCCCCCTCTCCCTCTGCTTGCCTCTCCTACTTGTGATCTCTTTCTCTCTGTCCAATAAATAAATAAAATCTTTTTTAAAAAGGTACCAACTTACGTATATAAAATAAATAAGTCCCACGTATATAAAATAAATAAGGATGTGATGTATATATAGCATGGTGACTACAGTTAATAATACTCTTGTATATTTGAAAGTTGTTAAGTAAGTAAAACCTAAAAGTCCTCATCATAAGAAAAAATTTCTTTGTGTGTGGTAATCCATATGAACTAGACTTATTGTGGTGATCATTTTGTGGTATATACAAATAACATATTATGTCAGACATCTGAAATTAATATAATATTATATGTCAATTATTTCTCAACTAAATAAGAAAATAAAGAAGACATTAAATACCTAAAGACCTTCTTACAACACAGATGGGAGGGTTCCACCCTAGGAATTTCTGATTTAATAGGTCTGGGATGAGGCCCTAAAATTTGCATTTCGATCAAGTTCTCAGATAATGTTGATGTGGTTGTTCCAGGACCACACTTTGAGAACCACTGCTCTATAGAATTACTGTGCTCCATGAATATTTTGAAAATCTTCCTTTTTTTGTTGAAAACTTTTCTGAAAACATCCAATTACTTACAAAAATTACATTTTTCACTTCTTATGGATTATTACAGGAGAGAAAATGGCCTTATATCATAATCATTTCCTGACTACTTTGATTAGAAATCTCAGGTCTCTATACCATTAGTTACTACTAATAATGATCAAATTTTAAGAAATGCTAGTTTTGAAGGCTTATATTATCAAACCGTTATGTAGCAGATGGTCTTATTTTATTTTATTATAATCTATCAACTAGGTAGTATTATTATCCCCACTTTACAAATATGAAAACAAAGCCATACAATGGTAAGAAGTAGGGCCAAGATTCACAGAGGTCTGCCTTACACCAGATTATGAGGTATATATGAGGTATAATTATGAGCTGTAATTTCCTATCAGATAGTAATTTGTGGAGACCAGAAATATCATTTTGCTGTTTGCCACAGAGTTTAATTGAAGGGAAAAATCAATTACTATATTTATTGAAGATTGTTAAAAGTACCTACTATGTGCTGGGTGATGTTTTCAGCACTACGCATGCACTAATTCAATGAGAGCCCACAGAAACCTCTTGAGGTAGATTCCATTGCAATGCCCATTTTATAGAGGACACTGAGGCACAGAGAGTTTACCTGGCTTGTCAAGTCATCAAGAAATAGCAGACAGAAAAGCTGGATTATCAATGCAGACAATCCGGCTCCAGAGGATCTTTATTCCTACCCAGTTCAGAGCTCACTCCCTGTGACTATAGTTCCTGTACACTCCCTGTGAATTATTTTACTTTGCTTTCGATTAGACATTGTTTGATGTTTTAGTCAATCTTTTTTCATGTCTCAATCTTAATAAGCAGGCTGCAACTCAAGTCTTTCCATACTTCTATATAAGTAAGGTTCATTACGGCATTCTACAAATGGAGGGAGTTTAGCAAATAAATTGTAAGAGAATCGTAGCTCCTTAAGCATGGAGACTGCAGTTTAGCAATCTTTTCCAGATCAAAGGTCTGACTAAGCTCCCTTTCCTTTCTCTTCTTCTTTGAACCCCTCATGGCAGGAAATATTGGACATTAATATGAAAAAGTATCATGGGGTTTTTCTTACGTATTAAGTTTGCTTTTCCAAACTGATGTTGAAATTGTTTTCTATGAATGAGAATGGCTTTGAGCCGAGAAGTCATAACTTTTCCATCCAATATCCCTGGTCATGAAAACACTGGTTCTCAAGTTAGTGCCAGAGGGAAGGGTGACATTCTGTAACCAGAGATTAGAAGAAAACAAAGAAGAGGTTACACAGAAGAAATGAGGCCTACTTCTAGTCCCTCTCTATGTTACACATGCATGTTATCCCCTTTACATACAGATACTTGCCAGAGGGCAATCGCTTAAGCAAACATGATTCCATTCTCTTGGTTTCAAACATTCAATGGCTCCCCTCTGCCTGTGACAGTGTTTTTCAAATCTGGCTTAAATCAAAATAACCTGGAAAACTTAAAAAAAAAAAGTAGTTTTCAAGGCCACAGATATTGTGTATATACCAGGCTCCCTAAAGGATATAGATGCTCATTCAAAGCTGAAAAACACTGGCCTATTAGAATCAAGGGCAGTCCTTTCAGCTTTGCATTCAAAACTTTCCCTCACATTGCTCTGTTTTGGCATTTCCAGCCTTTTCTTCTGATAGGTCTATATTTGAATCATCTTTATAATTTCCAAAACTTTTAGTAAATGCTTTGCACAGAGCATCAAGTATGTTTATAAATTGACCTTGCTATTTCAGTGTTCTAGTCCACTAAGCTAAGTAGCCATCAAGGTGTTGTGGGAAGTGATATTTGTCCATGCCCTTTGCTTACTCTGCTACTTCTCCTTTCTTCCCCATCAAATGTATTGCTGCCTGAAAAATGAAATATCAAGGTGACATTCAGGTTTTACCTAGTCATTGAACTTCAGAGAATGGTCACAATTGAGTGGAGAGGTAGAAGGCAGAAATATCCCTCATGTCCAGAACAACAACCCCTAAGGCAGAGCAAACATCATAATCCAGTCACCTCCTCCATCATTTCACACTAATGACTACAGTTCTGAGGTTTAAAATACCGATTCTTTGCTGTTTCAAAAAATCCTCTATTTCTCCACATTTCTAATTCCATCTTAGATTCAAAATGAGAGATATAGAGCCAGCTACTACTTTCTCTGTCTTCAGTCTAGAAGAATGCCAGTGTTCCTAACTCACACCAAATGGTTCCATTATTCTTGTTCACCTGTTTGTCTGTTAAGTTCTTATTACCCCTTGCTCCCTTGAAAAATAATGTCAACGTCTATAAAATCACTTAACCACTTCCTACTCTCTGTGTATTGAGAAAATTCACTGATGGAAACAGCAATTCTGTCAATATGAAAACAAAAATAACCCAACATTTACTTTAATATTTGACAAGTCATTGACATGACGTGAATTTGAATTAGCTAAACCAAAGCTTCTGCTTGTATGTGTGTATGTACATGTGCTTATATATGTGTGTACATTCATTATACTTGTGTGTGTGCCTGTGCATGTGCAGGGACCAGAGAATGCTGAAATCCAGCCTGTGCTCCACATATATTTTGGTGCAGTGGTGGGTATGCCAGGAGGAAAAGTTGCCTTTTTTCTTGCCCAAAAGTTACATCTGATCACCAAACCATGTGCCCAAGGGGCCACCTCTTTTCTGATTTAACCATTAATAGAGGGTAGTTTTTTCTAATGTTCACAGAAACCCATATAGGCTAGCAGTGCCTATGTGAAAATATATGTTCATACATATGTTCATATGTGTGTATGCATGTGTATATTGTGTGTTTGTAAGAGAGAGAGATGATTAAACCATGCATTTGTAGACTTGGAGAGCTGACATTCAAAGTGTTTCCACCTACTGTGGTAGGAATAAAAGTAAGGTTCTTCTTCCTCTTCATGATATAGGCACCTATGCAAGTATCCCTTCCCCACACACAAATACTGCTGATAATTATCATCACTGACCCAAGGGAATGGAAAGTCTCCCTCACACTGGTATTAATTTACTGGGGGTAAAGATGAAGGAACATTGGGATAATAATTGGGAGATTTGAATTTTCTCTTACCCAGCCTTAACACTCAACAATGTGACTGTGGGTGAATTCTATAACCTATCAATGTCCATATTCTCATGTATTTACATGAATTCCTCAGGACTTATTTTGCTGTGCCTATACAACTCCATCTATGCACATGCATGTGCATATGTATTTATCTTCATAGAAAGAGGAAGAGTGGCTTGCTCCACATTTTAACAACATTCCTTTTCCTTGCTTGGGCTCCTCTAACTCCCTCTATAATAAAATCATTTGCTGTCTGGTAACTTTTCCTCTCTGATTTATCTTGGGAAAAAAGGCTGCTCATTTTTTTCTCTTTTTAAAAATCAACTCCTTACTGGTTTTCACTACATGGAAATGGGTGTGAGTTGATTAAAAATAACAAATACTAGGAAGATTAAAAAACTGGAAATCTCAGAAAATGACAATTGAGACTTGGAAAATTCAAGAAGCTTTATTTGGCTTCCTTTCCTCCTTCATTTTGATAAATACTTATTGAGAGACTACAAGATGGCACACATCTTTAAGCTCTGGAACCATGGCAGGGAACAAATTAGACAAAAATCACTGCTATTATGGAGTTTACATTCTTTTTGGTAGAATCAATATATATAATATATATTATATATGCATATATACATATGTGTATATATAATACACATATAACACCTGATATACATGTATTATCTATTAGATATTACCTGCTATATAATATTTGATATATCTCATATGTAGAAAATATCTGATATATAGTATGAATATTAAAATAATGTCTGAGATATATCAAGTAGCGGTGTTATAGAGAAAAATGAAGCAGGGAATGGGAATAGGGTGCGTGTGTTTATGTGTAGAAGTTGTAGTTTTAAATAGAGTGATCTGGAAATGCCTCACTGAAAAGGTGACATTTGAGCCAAAATATGAAGGCGTGAATCATGTGGTTATCTAGGAAGGGCAATCTAACACAATGGACTTGAGCCAGAAGCATGGCTGACATGTTCTAGTAACAACAAGGAAATCAGTGTGGCTGGAGCTGAGTGACTAGTGGAAAAGTAACAAATGCCAGAGAGTTAAGACAGGGGACTGCTGTGTGGGACCTTGTGAATCACCACAAGGGCTTTGGATTTTATTCTGAGGGAGAATGGAAACCACCAGAGGACTTTGAACAGATGAGTGATATGATTACAATTATATTTTTGAAAAGATTACAATAGATGCTGTGCTGAGAATGGATTGAAGGGGGAATGGATTTAAGTCAAATTTCAGTTAAAAACTATTGCTATGATTGAGATGAGAGACTGATGGTAGCCTAGATCAGAGCAGTAGCAGTAGACAGTAACAGAGTGATCAAACTTTCTGTATATTTGGAGGTCTGACCACAAGATTTACTTATGGTTTGGACGTGGCTGAAAGAGGAAGAATGGCATCTAAGATGACTCTAG
The DNA here is from genome assembly GCA_003697995.1 of Taxidea taxus jeffersonii. Taxonomy (NCBI): domain Eukaryota; kingdom Metazoa; phylum Chordata; class Mammalia; order Carnivora; family Mustelidae; genus Taxidea; species Taxidea taxus. The sequence goes on along the minus strand of ML096629.1, from coordinate 56,812 downwards.
CATTTCAGGCCTGATAGCTAAAAGTATGTACTGTCATTTACTGATGCAGGGAAGGCAATGGGAAGAGACACAGGCATCTCAATGGGAAGATCAAGGATTCAGTTTGGACATGTTAGGTTCAAGATGTCTATTGGACACCTCGGTGAAGATGTCAAGTTGGTAACTTGACACATAAGTCTGTATTTCAAGAGGGATATCTGAGTGAGCTAGAGAGGCAATTTAAGAATCATCAGGAAGTGGGTTGGGGGATAAGTGAAATAGGTGAAGGGGATTCAGAAGGGCACTTAGGATGAGCACTGGGTGTTTTATAGAAGTGTTGACTCATTCTATTGTACACTGGCAACTAATATAACACTGTATACTAACTAACTGGAATGAAACTAAAAATAAAAGAATAAATATAAAAATTTAAGAATCATCAGAAAATAAATAACAATGAAGATCATTAGACTAATCTGATCACCAAGGGAGCAACCAGAGATAAAGAAGTTTAAGCAAGGACTGAGTCCTGGGACACTGCTATGTGAACAGCAAGGGAACAGAAGGAGAGACAAGACCATAGGAAAGTGTGAAGTTCTGGAGGCCAAGTTAAGCAATGGTTTTAAGAGGGGAATGATCAATTGTATCAATAGTTGAGTATAGATAAGTTAATAGTTATCCAGGGATAACTGGATTTAGCAATGTAGAGATACTAGGAATGTAGAAAACGGTACATTCAGGTCAATGGTAAGTATGAAAATGTGTAGTTTAATAATTAATACAGCAGGAACAGCTGTGTAACCCACATAAACCAAGAAAGAGAACAAAACAGCACCCTGAACATCCCATGTAGACCTCGCTAATCAAAAACCTTTCCTTGTCCCTTAGAGCCTACCACCATCTTGATATTCTCAATTGCTTCCTAGGTAATCTTTATATCACAGAAGTCACATAAGTATGTATCCCTAAACAACAACTGTTTAGTTTTGCCAGATTTTGACATTTACATAACTGTAATCACACTGTACATATTTGTGTCTTGCTTTTTTCACCATTTTTGGATTAATTCATATTGCAGTTTATAATTGTACTTGCTTTATTTTTACTGCTGTATGGCTATACTATAATTTGTATATTGATTCTCTGTTGATATTTGGGCTTCTCTAGTTTACACCCTGCACCAACATCAGATTTCAGTCGCAGTTGTGGTCAGCGATACCACTGCATGATGAACCGGAAGCAACCTGAGTGAATCAGTGCCTAGAGCCATTTTGGCATTTTTTTTTTTTTTCCTTTTGCTTCAGGTCTTTTCCCAAAGCCTCAGTTGACTGGCATACTTACTAGCAGGACAGCTCACAAGAACATTTGAGCTAATTTTCCCTTGGTCAGTTCAACCAATGAGGGACCACAGTCTTTTGGAGGGAAAACTTTGAGATGAATTCTGTATGCTTCCTCAGAACACAAATGAGCTCTATTACCAAGACTACTACTCAGTTTAGAAAAGCTAACTATTAGTTTTCCCTTTTTCCATGTCTTGTTCTTGCTTCTTCAATTTGTGTTTCTGGGGATCACCTACAAAATAAACAATCTGAATTCAAATCTTTTCTTAGAATCTGCTTTAAGGGCAACTAAAAAAGGATAAAGCATTTTTTAAAGATGTTATCTGTTTATTTGAGGGAGAAAGAGAGAGAATGTGCACAAGCAGGGGGAGGGGTAGAGAGCAAGGAGTCCGATGTGGGGCTCATCCCAGGACCCTAGGATCATGACTGGAGCCAAAGTCAAATGCTTAACTGGCTGAGCTATCCAGGCACCCCAGACAAAGCTTTTTATAAACAATACAACTGTGAATATTCTAATACATACCTCTTGGGATACATGTGTACAGATCACATGTACAGGACTCAGCAAACATTTTCTGTGGAGTGCTAGGTAATAAATATTTTAGGCTTTGCTGGCCACATATGATCTCTGTCACGTAATTCTTCTTTTTGTCATTGATTTGTTTTCACAAGCATTTAAAATGTAAAAGCTCTTCCTATCTCTTTGGACAGATATGACCCGAGGACAATAGTTTACCAACTACTGCTATAGGATATAATTTTGTGAATGAAATCACTAGGTCAAAGTGTAATTATAAATCACAAGGCTCAGCTTTCTTATATACTGTCAAACATTTCTCCAAAGTGGTTGTACACTCTCAGTAGCAGAGCGTAAGAGTAGTTATTCTATAAACTTGTCTACATTTTGTATTTGACAATAATTTTTTATTTCAACGTAGTATTATCCCAATGTGGTTTTATTTTGTATTTCCTTAATGAATAGGTTGAGAAACTTTGCATATGCTTAATGGCTAATTGCTTTTCTGTTCAACTAGTACTTGTTCAATCATTTTCTGGTTTTCTTCTGGTGTATCTATCTTTTTCTTCTTGGTTTATAGGATATATATATATATATATATATATATATATATATATTTTATAGGTTTATAGGATATATATATATATTCCAGATATAAATCTTTTTATTCATTTGTTTGTGCTATAAATATCTTCCCTTATTTCATGATTTGCACTTTCACTCCATTAATGATATATTTTGATTAAAAAGTTCGTAATTATATTGAGGCAAGATTTATCTATCATTTATTTTATAGTTAGTGAACTCTGTGTTCAAGAAGTTGCTCCCTAGGGACACCTGGTTGGCTCAGTGGGTTAAAGCCTCTGCCTTCAGCTCGGGTCATGATCCCAGGGTCCTGGGATTGAGCCCCGCATCCGGCTCTCTGCTCGCTGGAGAGCCTGCTTCCTCCTCTCTCTCTGCCTGCCTCTCTGCCTACTTGTGATCTCTCTCTGTCAAATAAATAAATAAATAAATCTAAAAAAAAAAAAAAAGAAGTTGCTCCCTAACTCAAGGTCATAAATATATTCTTCTATGTGATCTTGCAGATCTTTACTTTTTTCCTATCACATTTCATTCTAAAATCTAACTGCAAGGGTTTCTTCTTTTTATTTTATTTTTTATTCTTTTTTTTTTGTATAATGTGAGGTAGAGATCCAATTTCATTTTCTTTTCATTTGGATATCAATTATCCTAACAACATTTGTTTGAAAGATTATTCTTGCTCCACTCTTGAGCTATGGCAGTTGTGTTATAACTTACTTGTCTATTTTTCGTGGGTCTAAATCTGAGCTCTTTTCTGTTCCACTAATCTATTTGATGACCCTGAACAAATATCATACTGTGCATGGAAATTTTAAAGTCAAACTGAGTTCCCACAAACACAAAGACGACTAGGATTTTGATGATGATTGCATTGGATCTAGGGATTAAATTTTGGAGAAATGTCAATTTATAATATTGAGCATTCTAATATAGGGATATGGTATATTTCTTTTATTTATTTAGGGTTTCTTTAATGTCTTTCAATAATGTTTGTAGATTCCTATGTAGATTTATTTCTTGGTTTTGATATTATTAATGCTATTGTGGGTTTTATCTTTTTAACTTTAATTTTTGATTTGCTTATTGAGAGTTACAGAAATAAAATTGTTATGCGTATATTGATATTCTGTTCAGAGACTTTATTAAATTTGTGTTATATTTTATTGTGATAAAATACACATAATATGAAATTCACTATTTTTACACTTCTAAAATGTACAACCTGTGGTTTTTAGTATATTCACAAAGTTGTGCAACCATCAAAACTATCTAGCTCAAAACATTTTCATCATCCCAAAAGGAAACCCTGTACCTATTAGATTCCACCTCCTCAAACACATACTCCCTAAAACAATTAATCTGTTTTTGGTCTCCTTTAATTTGCTAATTATGGACACTTATAACTGGAATCATAGAATATGTAACTTTTCATGGTGGGTTTTGTTTGTTTTGCATAATACTTTATTTTTTTAAAGGTTTTATTTATTTGTTTGACAGAGAGATAGAGAGAGAAAGAGAACACAAGTAAGCAGAGAGGCAGGCAGGGGGAGAGGGAGAAGCAGGCTCTCTACTGAGAGCAGAGGGAGAACTGAGCAGAGAGCCCCATGTGGGGCTCAATTCCAGGACTCTGGGATCATGATCTGAGCCAAAGGCTTAAGCGACTGAACCACCCAGGCACCCCTAGCATAACACTATAAAGGCTCATCCATGTCATAGTATGGATCATTCTTTCATTTCTTCTTGTGGCTGAATAATATTCCATTTGCGGATATACAACATTCTGTATATCCATTCATTATTTGATTGACATGAGGGCTATTTCCATCTTTTGAATATTGTAGATAATGGTCCTATGAACATTCATATATAAGGGTTCCATGGGTGTATGTTTCTTAATTTATGGTTATATATAAAAAACTGAACTTACTAGGTCATATGATAACTCTAACTTTCTGAGGAACTGCAAACTTTTTTCTAAAGTGCATCATTTTACATTCCTACCAGCAATGTATGAGGACTCCAGTTTTTCCACATCCTTGACAGCAGTTATTATCATCCAATTTTTTTCATTATAACCATTCTGGTGGATGTGGAGTGTTGTCTCAGGTGGGTTTGCTTTATATTTCTTTCATGACTCATAAAATTGAGCATATTTTCATATTATTTGATAGTTATTTGTATATATTCTTTGGAGAAATAACTATTCATGCTATTTGCCTATTTTTATTTTTTAATTCTTTAAGAAGATTTTTTTATTTATCTGAGAGGAAGAGAGAGTGAGAGTGAGAGAGAGAGAGGATGAAAGCAGGATGAGGAGCAGAGGGAGAACCAGACTCCCTGCTGCAGGGCCTGATCCCAGGATTCCAGGATCATGGCCTGAGTTGAAGGCAGCCACTCAATTGACTGAGCCACCCAGGCAACCCAATTTGCCTGTTTTTAAATTGGGTTGTTTGACTTTTTGTTGTTGAGCTGTGAGAGTTCTTTACATATTCTGGTTACTAGATCCTCATCTGGTACATGATTTGCAACTATTTTCTCCCCTTCTGTGTGTTCTGTTTTTGCTGTCTTGATAGTGTCTTCTGAAGCATAAGTTTCTTATTTTGATGAAGTCTTGCTTAACTATTTTGTTGCTTGTGCTTTTGGTGTCTTACCTAGGAAACCATAGCTAAATTCAAGCCATGAATGTTTACCCCTATGATTACTTCTAATAGTTTTATAGTTTTAGCTCTTATACATAGGTCTTTTTTTTTTAAAAAAAGATTTTATTTATTTATTTGAGAGAGAGAGAATGAGCACAAGCAGGGGGGAGAAGAAGGAGAACCAGCCTCCCTGCTGAGCTGGGATCCCAATGTGGACCCTGGGACCATGACCTGAGCTAAAGGCAGATACGTAACTGACTGAGCCACCTAGATGCCCCACACATAGGTCTTTGAGTTAATTTTTATATATCATGTGAGGTAGAGGTCCACTGTCATTTGATTGCATGAGGATATCCTGTTTTTTCAACATTTGTTGAAAAAAAAAACCCATTATTTTCCTCATGGAATTGCCTTAGCACCCTTGTCAAAATCAATTGCCATAAATGCATGGGTTTATTTCTGGACTCTGGACTCTCATTCTATTCTACTGAGTGAGTCTGTTCTCATGCCAGTACAAGATAGTCTCGATTAGTGTAGCTTTGTGGTAAGTTTTAACATTGAGTAGTGTGAGTCCTCCCTTTGTTATTTTTTGTTCAAGGTAGTTTTGACTACATGGAGCCTCTTACATTTTCATATAGATTTTAGAAGAATCTCATCAATTTCTCCAAAAAGGCTACTGGGATTTTGACGATTGCATTGATTCTGTAAATCAGTTTGCCAGTATTGGGGCGGGGTGGGGTATTTGTTCTTAACAATATTAAGTCTTCCAACCCATGAACAGGAAATGTCCTTCCATTTATTTAGGTTTTTAAAAATTTCTTTCAAGGATGTATTGTGAATTTCAACATTTAAGTCTTATATTTCTTTTGTTAAATTTATTTTCATCTAGATTTTACTATTTTGATGCCATTGTAAATGTAATTGTTTCCATATTCTATTCTTGCATTATACATTATTGGTATATGGAAATGCAATTAAATTTTGAATATTGATCATATATCTTTCAACCTTGTTGAACTTCTTTATTAGCTCTAGTCGTTTTCTTGTGGATTCTTGGAATTTTCTATACATTAGATATTGTTCTCTGCAAACATAATTTTACTTCTTTCCAATATAGATGTTATTATTTCATTTTCTTGCCTACTTGCTTTTTCTTGAACATCCAGTACAACGATGTATAGTGAATGTGAGAATGAACATCCTCATCTTCTTCCTAAACCTTAGGGAGAAAGCATTTTATCTTTCACCATTAAGTATAATGCTAGCTGTGTGTTATTCATAGATGTCCTTTAGCAGGTTAAGGTTATTCCTTTGTGTTGTTGTTGTTGCTTTTTCATAGAAATGGATTTTGTTAAATGGTTTTTTCTGAGTCTATTGAAATAATCGTATGTATTATAATATAGTGATTAAATTTTGCATGTTGAAATAATCTTGCATTCCTAGGATAATTTCCTACTGATAATTTTGTATAATGCTTTTTTTATATAATGTTGGGTTTGGTTGAATTTTTATGAAATTTTTTGTCTATATTCAAAATTTATAATGGTCTGTAGTTTTATTTTCATGTGATGTATTTTGGGGTCTTGTTATCAGGTGACATTGATCTCAGAATGAAATAGGAAGTGTTCTCTTTTCCTGTATACTTTGGAAGAGTTTGAGATGGATTGATGCTAATTCTTTTTTAAACTTTATTTATCTTTTTAAAAGATTTTATTTATTTATTTGACATAGAGAGAGAAAACACAAGCATAGTGAGTGGGAGAAGCAAGCTTCCTGCTGAGCAGGGAGCCTGATCCTGGGCTCAATCCCAGGACCCTGGGATCAAGACCCGAGCCAAAAGTAGATGCTTAACAACTGAGCAACCCAGGCACCCCTTTTTTTAGACTTTGGGTAAAATTCTTTAGTGAAGACACCTGAACTTTTCTTAGTAAGAAGTTTTTTAAATTACTAATTCAATCATTTTACTTGTTATAAGTATATTCATATTTTCTATTTCTTCCTAAGTTAGCTTCAGAAGTTTGTAATCATCTATGAATATATCCATTTCATCTAGGTTATCTAATATTTTGACATGTAGGCATTCATACTATTCTAATAATACTATTTATGATTTTTAAGGTTGACAATATTGTGCCATGCTTCATTCCCAATTTTAATAATTCGAGTCTTCTTTATTTTTTCTTGGTTGGTCTAGCTAAAGGTTGTCTACTTTGTTGATTTTGCAAAAAGCCAAATTTTAGTTTTATTGATTTTCCTCCATTGTATAATATACTCTATTTCATTTATTTATGCAAAAATAACTTCTTTACTCCTTTTTGCTTGCTTTATATTGGTTTCTTTTTCTAGTTTCATAAGGTGTGAACTTAGGTTATTGATTTGAGATCTATTTTATTTAATATAGGCACTTACAAATATAAATTTCCAAGCAAAACTTTAACTGAATTACATATAAATTGTAGCATGTTTTGTTTTTGATTTCTCTTTTTACTTCTTCTTTGGCTCATTGCTTATTTAACTATGCTTTAATTTCCACATATTTGTGAATTTCTCAAATTTACCTCTGGAAATAATTTCTACCTTTAATCCACTGGTCAAGCAACAAGTGTTGTATGATTTTAGTCCTCTTAATTATATTGAGACTTGTTTTATGGCCTAGCATATGGTTTGTCCTAAAAAATGTTCCATGTGTACTTGAGAAGAATGTGCATTCTGTTATAGTCAGATAAAGTGTTCCAGAAATGTCTGTTAGAATTACTTGGTTCATAGGGTTGTTAAAATCTTTTATTTCCTTCCTAGCCAACCTTCTGTCTAGTTGTCCTATCCATTAAGGAAAGTGGGTTTTTTAAGACCTATAGTTGTTCTATCCATTACTGAAGGTGGGAATTGAAGACTCTAATACAATTTTTGAATTGTTAATTCTCCCCTCAATTCTGTCCATTTTTGCTTCATGTATTTTGGGGCTCTGTTGTTAAATGTTATAATTGTTATATCTTCTTGATGAGTTGACATTTCTTATCATTACAAAATATGCTTTTTTTTCTTTAATAACAATTTTTGTCTTAAAGTCTATTGGTTACTGGCTTCATGGCATATCTGTTGCCATTTCTTTATTTTCAACCTATTTATGTCTTTGAATCTAATGTGAGTCATTTGTAGACCACATATAGTTAGATTGTTTATTTTTATCCAATCTGAACATCTCTTCCTTCTAATCAGAGTTTATTCCATTTAAACTTAGTGTTTACTGATAAGGTTATATTCAAGTCTACTGTTTTGTTATTTGTTTTCAATTTCCTTATGTGATTATTTTATACAAAATTGTACATGTAATTATATTTTTATTTATACTGTGTGTTTATAGTATATGTACTGTGTGTATACATTTATAAAACACACAGTTCATATTTTATATACTGTGACAACCCTGAAAATCAGATTCTCCCTCCTTCCCAGGGTTTGTTGTTGCTACTGTTTGTCTAATGACTTTTCTACACTGTCTATAAATTCTGAATCTTTTTTCAAGTGTGGACTCTGAAATCTCTTTCCAGTTAGTTTAATAGCTAATGATCAGCAGAAATTTCCTTACATGCCTGGAACAAATAATCTTCTCAGTCCTTTCTGAGGGGCTCTGTGTGCATGTTGGGGCATGCCTTGGAAACTCAGCTAATAATCTTACTAGTTTACTTCATCCTTCACTACTTGCTTTTGTACAGCCATTTTTCATTGATGTCACTTTTTCCATTTTTTAAAATGTATTATTGTTTGAGGATTTGGCATGCACCCTTCACATTGCATGTATGATCTTATATTCTCCCAATATCTTTATAAAGTAGACAGTATTACCCTCAGTGTATAATGATAAAGCGAGGTCTCAGCTACATCTTTTGAGTGGCTGATCCATGTCTTGAATTCACATATGACTTCAGAGTTTGTTCCCTTAACCAGAATCCTGTGTTAATGTTTTCTGAAATAGAAAATCAACTATTAGAATCCTTATTTCATTTTAGATCAGGTGAAGTATTTTAATCTCCTTCTCACAGTGAGAAGCCTCCCATCTAAATACTGTTTGTATGGATCCCTGAGGGGTAGGAAATTATTTTTGTAAAGTAACAAGACATTCAATTTCCCTCAAGTGCCATAGTATTAGACCCTTTACATTTTCTTATATTCAAAATTTCTAGTCATAACTGCCCTCTCCTTAATAGTTATAGCTTCAACTTTCCCTCATTATATCTTGGAGCATATTTTTATTTCCTGTAAACTCACTGATTTTTGTCCTCCTGTACTCTCTTTCCTTTAAGGGCCTTGACCCCTGTGGATATGTGTGAAAACATTCCTTAGGGATCTCTCTCCTGGAGACTAATTTTATGTAAATCTTGACTGGTGTTTTAAATAATGACTCTGACCCTCTATTCAATAAAGGATATCTATGTCATGGTCAAGATTCATATTCATCTTTGTGATTTGGAGGAAGCTATGTAACATTATTGTGTTAGTTTACAGCCTCTGAGGAGCACTCCCAGATGAAATTAAGTGTAAAATAAAATTAGTGGATTCTGTGAAAGGTAAATAGGGAGAAAGCAGGAATAGGCAGAGAAAGATTACAGACTATGAAACAGGTATGCATAGAGAAGCTTCAGACTATGACATTTATTGAAGGATAGTAGAATGAAGTAGGATTTGGTAGATAAAGTGTCAGAGAGCAGTGGAGTTATAACATAGTTTCGGCCAGGTTTATGAGGAGTCTGCAAACCAAACTGTCCATTAATGGAATTCCATGACCAACAGGAATGAGCCTGAAATAGAATCATTGTCATGTTCAGTTAGTGGCCATGAGCAGTTCAGGGAAAGTGTGATCTTGGCACTAAGATGGTGCAGAATACAGACAAACAGCAGCTGGGGCTATCACTCAACTGTGTTCTCCACAGTAGAATATCTATCTGGCATGTATTCATGGTTGTCACAATCTTGCACACTTAGATTTATATCTCACATGGTCATTTGTTTCTATAAGGCATTAGGATTTATTAAACAGATTAAAGGTAGACAAATACAAAAAAGAATTTCTAACAACAACCATAGATTGCCAAAAAGACCTAAATTATTAAATGCTGTGATAATTAAAATATACATTGGGTTTACATAATTATAAAGCAAACTTCAATATAGTAAAAGAATGTCACTTAAACCTTTCACACCTATAAGAAAATAAACTTACCAGTGACTTGAAATTTTATTCTAAGGTTTAAAAAAATTGGTTTTCAAAAAGAGAGAAACTATAAATGAATAGATTCCATTATTTAGGGACTAGAGAAACAAATATTAAAAACTGTGTCTATAGCCATGTGGAAAAATGGTTTCACTGTTTAGACTAACCAGACATTTTCCTAAAAGACAGCAGAAATATCAACAGCATTTTTCACTGAACTGGAACAAATAGTCCTAAAATTTGTGTGAAACCACACCCCAATAACCAAAGCAATCTTGAAAAAGAAGAATAAAACTGGAAGTATCAAAATCCCAGATTTCAAGATATACTACAAAGTTGTAGTAATCAAAACAATACGATACTGGCAGAGATACAAGAGAACAATATAGAACACCCAGAAATAAACCCATAATATGGTCAATTAAACTACAATAAAGGAGGAAAGAATTTGCAATGGAAAGAAAGTCTGCAATGGAAAGACAGTCTTTTCTACAAATGGCATTGGGAAAACTGTACAGCAACATGCAAACTGATGAAACGACTACTTTCTTTTTTTTTTAAGATTGTATTTATTTATTTGACAGACAGAGATCACAAGTAGGCAGAGAGGCAGGCAGAGAGAGAGGAGGAAGCAGGCTCCCCGCTGAGCAGAGACCCCCCCCCCTCCCAATGCGGGGCTCAATCCCAGGACCCTGGGACCAGGAACCGAGCCGAAGGCAGAGGCTTAAGCCACTGAGCCACCCAGGCACCCCTAGACCACTTTCTTAACGCCATACACAAAAATAAACTCAAAATGGATTAAGGACCTAAATGTGAGACTTGAAATAAGAATACTAGAAGAGAGCACAGGCAGTACTTTCTCTGACATCAGACACAGCAATATTTTTCTAAATATTTGCAAAGGAAGCAAAAGCAAAAATAAACTATGGGGATTCTATCAAAATAAAAGGCTTCTTCACAGCAAAGGAAACAAAAAACTAAAAGACACCCTAAGGAATGGGAGAAAATATTTGCAAATAACATATCCAATAAAGGGTTAGTATCCAAAACATATAAAGAATCTATACAACTCAGCATCCTAAAAACAAATAATCCAATTTAAAAGGGGCAGAGAACATGAACAGACATTTCTCTGAAGGAGACATCCAGAAGGCCAACAGACACATGAAAAGATGTTCAACACCACTCATCATCAGGGAAATGCAAACCAAAACTACAATGAGATACTACCTCATACCTGTCAGGATGGCTAAAATCAACACAAGAAACAAGTATTGGAGAGGATGTGGAAAAAAAAGGAACCCTCATGCACTATTGATGGGAATGCAAACTGGTACAGACACTGTGGAAAACGGTATGGAGGTTCCTCAAAAAGTTAAAAATTGAACTACCTTGCAACCCATCAATTGCACTACTAGGTATTTGCCCAAAGGTTACAAAAATGCTGATTCATAGGGGCACATGCACCCCAATGTTTATAGCGGCATTATCAACAATAGCCAAAGTATGGAAAGACCCCAAACATTCATAAAGAAGATATGGTATGTGTGTGTATATATATGTGCATGTGTATGTATATATATATGTATGTATATATAAAGAGAGAGAGTATTCCTCAGTCAGCTCTAGAGGGTATAATACTAAGTGAAATAAGTCAGTCAGAGAAGGACAAGTCCTATATGATTTCAGTCATATGTGAAATTTTTAAAAAGATTTATTTACTTAAAGAGGGAAGGAGGGTAGAGGGATGGGGAGAGAGTGACTCTCAAGCAGACTCCCAACTGAGCACAGAGCCTGATGTAGGGCTTGATCACATGACACCAAGATCACAACCTGAGCCAAAATCAAGAATTGGATGCTTAACTGACTGAGCCACACAGGAAATCCACACTCATAAATAAAACTCAAGAAATAAAACAAATGAACAAAGATAAAAGGGACAGAGAAGCAAACAAAAAACCCAGACTCAAGTATAGAAAACAAACTGATGGTTACCAGAGGTGAAGTGGTTGGGGACATGGGTTAAATAAATGAAAGGGATTAAGAATACACTTACCATGATGAGCCCTGAGTAATATATAAAACTGTTGAATTGCTATATTGTATACCTGAAATTAATTAATGTAACAATGTATATTAAATATACTGGGATTAAAAATAAAAATAAAAGCAGAAATAGCAACCAGAGGAGTAATAGATACATTTTGCAATGTATTCATCAAAATTAAAATCTTTTGTACTTCAATGGTTACTATCAAGCAAGTGAAAAGACAACCCCCAGAATGGGAAAGAATATTTGCAAATCACAGATCTCATAAGGACTTGCATCTAGAATATATAAAGAACTCTCGGGACTCAATAATTAAAAGAAAAGTAACCCAATTTAAAAATGGGAAGGAGTCTGAGCAGACTTTTCTCTAAAGCTATACAGAGCCAATATATACAGAGTAATATAAAAGTTGGTCAGCATCATTAATCATTAGGGAAATGCAAAGCAGAGAGCCCGATGTAAGACTCAATCCCAGGACCCTCAGTTCATGACATGAGCCAAGGTCAGACCCTTAACTGACTGAGCCACCCAGGTGGCCCCCCTGCTAAGGTTTTTTATTTGGGGTTTATCATTAGCTATTGAATAAAAAGTACACTTTCAACCACTATTATGTTACATGGCTCTAACTTAATGCCATTGATATAGAGTCACATAATTCACTTTTGTTAGTGATGTATAAACATATAAATTTATGTGTGCTATACCTTAGTTTGAACTCATTTCCATATGTTAGTTGCACATGAAAACTGAAGTATCAGGCTCCTAAAAGTTATAGTATCATATGAGAGACTGGTAAGAATCAGCTGACATAAAACCACATAGTGGAAAGATGGGAATAGTATTCAAGGGACTATTTCTAGTCCAGGATGTAAGCCAATATTGTCTATGTGAAAAAGCAATTCCTCTTTTATGGGTCTCAGGTGTTTCAAGAGATGAAATTCAACTGGATGATCTCTAGACCTTTCCTCTATGGCAGATGCTATTGATACTCACTGTATGTCTTCTCTTGCCCTTAAAGTTAGTCATTTGCTTAAAGGTAGTCATTTGCTTTGACCAATGAAATGAAGGTATTGATATGTGTCACTTCTGTGTGGAAGCCTTTAAGAGCTTGTGATCGGTTCTCTGTTTTGCCTTTTCCTAATGCAGCTACCAGTGACATTTATGATGGTGGAATCTCCATTACTCTGCACCCTTGTGTGGAAATGACATGAAGCAGAGAACCCTGTGAACACAAAATGGGTAAGTAGTGAGACAAGAAATGCACCTTGTTCTTTTTAATCCACTGACAACTGGGGGTTGTTTGCTGTTTGTAAAGAGATACAAATGTTGGTACCAGAAGTAGAGCGCCATAACAACAACAACAAAAAATCCCCTATGATAAACAATATTGGTTTTGAAGTTCAGTAATATTTGGAAGAGAAAACTACTATTTGAGGATGGAAAGATGAGGATATATTGACAAAACATTTGCCAAATAGGTCTTCTGTTATATATTGGAATGCAACTCATATACCTAATGAAGTTGCAGCTTCAGAAGAGACTGGAAAGAATGTTATTAGCAAGAGTTAGTTGCTTTTGGCAGCACTTGACAAGAAGAAAATGAGTTCAGAAAAAAAGAAGAGAGAGACCAGGGATATTACAATGTTGGAAGAAGTAACTGCTTCTTGGAAGATAAACAACAGGGATAAAATTAAGAGACTTTGAAAGACTCAAGTTCAAGTGAAACTAATCCTTGAAGCAGAGAGCCAATTAAGAATAAGCCTCCACACCTATTGTTAAACTCTAGAAATAGATACAGGCAAAGGTCAAATTAAGACTGTTATGTTCAATAAATCTTTTACATTGGGAGTAATGACTCAGGGGAAAACATCTGAGAGTAGCTCTCATTCTGAAACTCCCTGGCTTAAGTAACTGGCCATTAATATGAGATATAAAAATGGAAGTGTTTCTTGACTGGATTTTTGTTGTTGTTTTTTGGGTGTTGACATGCTAAGCAAAATAAGTCAGAGAAACATAAATATCATATGATTTTACTCATATGTGGAATTTAAGAAACAAAACAGATGAACATAGGGTAAGGGAAGGAAAAATAAAATAAGTTGAAAACAGAGAAAGAGACAAACCATAAGGGACTCTTAGCTCTAGAAAATAAACTGAGGGCTGCTAGAAGGGAGGTGGGTGGGGAGATGGGGTAACTGGGTGATGAACATTAAGGAGGGCACTTGAAGACATGAGCACTGGGTGTTGGATGCAACTGATGAATCACTAAATTCTACTTCTGAAACTAATAATATGCTATATGTTAATCAAATTGAATTTAAATTAAAAAAATTAAAATGGAAGTATTTAATCCAATAAATAAAATATTTCTAGAAAATATGTCTTGAACAAAACTGTTAAGGTTTTTGGCACGTGAAACTGATTATAATAGATAAGAAGACTATTAAGTTTCTGAGAGATTTATATGGCTAATTAAAGCATGCCACTGTGGGGCACCTGGGTGGCTCAGTGGGTTACACCTCTGCCTTCGGCTTAGGTCGGGATCTCAGGGTCCTGGGATTGAGTCCCGTATCAGGCTCTCTGCTCGGCGGGGAGCCTGCTTCCTCCTCTCTCTCTCTCTCTCTGCACCTACTTGTGATGTCTCTCTGTCAAATAAATAAAGTCTTTAAAAAAAAAAGCATGCCACCGTGATTGTTAAGATTTAAAATGAGTCCTGAATTCCCAGCAATTTATGAAGAGTAACCTGGTTAAGATACCTGTTCCATTCTTATGGAGTCTATATAGCATGCCACCCTATTCACATATGGCAAATTCTGTAGAGTGTAACCAGTGACAATAGAGAAAAATGGGTTGGGAGGCCTTTCCCAGAGATGAGGACCATCCCCATTATATCTTGCTTTGGATAATGAAATAAAAATATTTCATGTTTTTAGTTTTGGGGGTTAATCAAATGGAAAACCCATGAAATTGCTCAATGAATATTTATTATTTCACACCCATGGACATAAAAGACAATTTCGAGGCTTCTGATAATTAACCCCTAGAGGGAAATAGCTATTTATTTATTTTTTTAAAGATTTTATTTATTTATTTGATAGACAGAGATCACAAGTAGGCAGAGAGGCAGAGAGAGAGAGAGGAGGAAGCAGGCTCCCCTTTGAGCAGAGAGCCCAATGTGGGGCTCGATCCCAGGACCCTGGGATCATGACCCGAGCCGAAGGCAGAGGCTTTAACCCACTGAGCCACGCAGGCGCCCCAGAAATAGCTATTTAGACATTGCATTTTTACCAAAGTATTTTTTAATTTTTATTTTTATATTTCTTCAAAGACAGTTTTAGAGCATATTTAGGTTCACAGCAAGATTAAGAGGATGATGAGGAGATTTCCTATATACCTCCTGCTTCTACATTTGCATAGCCTCCCTATTATCACTATCACCCACTAGGGAGGTACATTTGTTAAAACTAGTAAACATAATCACCCAAAGTCTATAGTTTATGTGAGGATTCACTCATAGTGTTATATATTTTATGGGTCTAGAGATGTGTATAATGACATGCATCCATCATTATAGTATCATATATAGTATTTCCACTGCCCCAGAAGTCCTTTGTGTTCTGCCTATTCATTTCCCTCAAACTCAACAACCCCTGGAAACCCAAATATTTTTTCTGAATTCATAGTTCTGCCTTTCAGAATGTCATATAGTTGGAATTATACAACATATAGACTTTTCAGATTGGCTTCTTCACTTAGTAATATACATTTTACTTTCTTCTATATTTCATGGCTTAATAGATAATTTCTTTTCAGTCTTGAATAATAATCCACTTTCTGAATAGACCATGATTTAATTAACCATTTACTTACTGAAAGACATCTTGGATGCTTTCAAATTTGGGAGATTATAAATAAATCTGCTATAAACACCCATGTGCAGACTTTTGTATAGAAATATACAAATATTTTTAACTTCTTTGGGTAAATATCAAGCAGCATGACTGCTGGATGGTATGGAAGGTGTGTTTGTTTGTTTTAGAGGGAATGGTATGGAAAGTTTGTTAGTTTTTTAATGGGGGGGAGGGGCAGGGAGAGCATCTTTTTTTTTTAAAGATTTTATTTATTTATTTGACAGACAGGGACCCCAAGTAGGCAGAGAGGCAGGCAGAGGAGAGGGAGTTGGGGGGGGGGGGCTAAGCAGGCTCCCTGCCGAGCAGAGAGCCTGATGTGGGGCTCCATCCCAGGACCCTTAGATCCTGACCTGAGCCGAAGGCAGAGGCTTTAACCCGCTGAGCCGCCCAGGTGCCTCAGGGAGAGAGAATTTTAAGCAGACTCCATCCTTAGCCTGGAGTCCAACATGGAGCTTAATCTCAACACCGTGAGATCATGACCTGGGCCGATATCAAGGGTCAGCTGCTTAACTGATGGAGCCACCCAGGTGCCCCAAGAGTAGGTTTAGTTTTTCAAGAAATCACACAACTATCTTCCAAAATGACTGTATCATTTTGCATTTCCATAAGAAATAAATGGGAGTTCCACATCCTCATCACCATTTGGTGTTATCAGAATCCTGGATTTTGGCCATATTAAAAGGTGTGTAGTAATACATTATTTTAATTGCAATTCCCTGATAACATATGATATGGAATATTTTTCTTTTTTCTTTTTTTTTTTTTAAATATTTTATTTATTTATTTGAGAGAGACACACACACAGCAAGAGAGGTAACACAACCAGGGGGAGTGGGAAAGGGAGAAGCAGGCTTCCCGCTGAGCATAGAGCCCAAGGTGGGGCTCCATCCCAGGACCCTGGGATCATGACCTGAGCTGAAGGAAGACACTTTGCTACTGAGCCATCCAGGTACCCTGGAACATCTTTTCATATGCTTATTTTCCATCTGTATATTTTCCTTGGTGAGGTATCTGTTAATGTCTGGCATATTTTTAATTTTTTTTTAATTTTAAGAGTTTTGTATATTTTGGATAACAGTCTTTTATCAGAGGTCTGTTGCAAATATTTTCTCCCAGTCTTTGTCTGGTCTTCTCTTTCTCTTGACATTGTCTTTCACATAGCAGAAGTTTTTAATTTTAATGAAGTCCAGCTTAGCAACTATTTCTTTCAAGAACCATGTCTTTGGTGTTATATCTAAAAAGTCATTGCCATACCTGGGGTTATCTAGGCTTTTCTCTATGTTATCATCTTGGAATTTTATAGTTTTGTATTTTACACTTAGGTCTCTGTCCATTTTGAGTTAATTTTTGTGAGGTGTATGAGATCTGTGTCTAGATTTTTTTACATCTAGATGTCCAGTTATTCCAGCACCATTTGATGAAAAGACTATTTTTTCTCCATTGTATTATCTTTGCTTCTTTGTCAAAGATTAATTGATTATATTTATGTGGATATATTTCTGGGCTTTTTATTCTGTTCCATTTATCGTTTGTCTATTCTTTTAGCAATGCCATATTTTCTTGGTTACCATAGTTTATAGTAAGTTTTGAAGTTGTGTCAGTCTCCCAACTTGTTTTTTGGCAATATTGTGTTAACTCTTTTGGGTCTTTGTCTCTCCAGGTAAACTTTAAAATCAGTTTGTCTATATCTACAAAATAACTTGCTGAGATTTTAACTGGGATTGCATTCACTCTATGAATCAGTTTAGGAAGAATGGACATCATGACAATATTGAGTCTTCCTATCTATGACCATGGGGTTATCTCGCCGTTTATTTAGTTCTTTGATTTAATTTATCACAATTTAAAATTTTTCTCATGTAGACCTAGTATAAATTTTATTAGATTTATACTTAAGTATTTCATTTTAGGGGTGCTAATATATAGTATTTTGTTTTTATTTTCAAATTCTACTTATTCGTTGCTTATATATAGGAAAGCAGCTGACTTTTGTATATTAACATTGTATCTTGCCTCCTTGCTATAATTGCTTTTTAGTTCCAGCACATTTGTTGTTTATTCTTGCAGATTTTCTACATTGAAAATCATGTCATCTGTGAATAAAGATTATTTTATATCTTCCTTCCTAACCTGTATACCTTTTGTATTCCCTTTTATTGTCTTATTGTATTAGCTAGTATTTTTAGTATAATGTTAAAAAGGACTGGTTAGGGGGCACTTGGATGGCTCAGTGGGTTAAAGCCTCTGCCTTCGGCTCAGGTCATGGTCTCAGGGTCCTGGGATCGAGCCCCACATCGGGCTCTCTGCTCAGCGGGGAGCCTGCCTCCTCCTCTCTCTCTCCCTGCCTCTCTGACCACTTGTGATCTCTGTCTATCAAATAAATAAATAAAATATTTTTTAAAAAAGTGGTTAGAGCAAACATTTTTTCCTCATCTTAGTGGGGATGCTTTGAGCCCTTAAAGATTTTAATAAAAATATACTTATGACAAAGTACATATAGTCAATTCAATTCTAACTGGTAGAAATTCCAAATTTTCTTAGAATTAATGGCTTTTCCTTTCATGGAGTTTTCTTGATCCCAAATCCTATAAATAGCACTTGCATTTCAAGTAAAGGTGGGTAGGTACTTTGGACTAATTATCCCACTTAAACAACTAGGATAGTTGATTAAAGTAAAAAAAAAAAAGTCATCTGCTCAGAGGTATCTGGAACCTAACAAGATAGCTTAAAATTTCTGTGCTAGGGGACGCCTGGGTGGCTCAGTTGGTTGAGCGGCTGCCTTTGGCTCAGGTCATGATCCCGGCGTCCTGGGATCGAGTTCCGCATGGGGCTCCTTGCTCGGTGGAGAGCCTGCTTCTTCCTCTCTCTCTGCCTGCCACTCTGTCTGCCTGTGCTCACTCTTTCTGACAAATAAATAAATAAAATCTTTAAAAACAATTTCTGTGCTAGAATTTGGGGTAGTATGGAAGCTTTGGAGGTGGCTGGACATATGGACCCATTTTACCTTTATGGCAAGATTGGCAAATTATGACCAACAGGCCATATCCGGGCCACTTCCAATTTTTGTATATAAAGTTTTATTAGAACATAGACCTCTTTATTTATTTATTGCCTGTGGTTACTTTCATGCTATAACAGCAGTATTATGTGGATACATTAGAGACCTTATGGTTTGCAGAACTTAAAATACTTACTAATTGTTCATTAGGATATTGAGTGATTCCAGATGATGCAACGGAGTGTCTGAGAGGCTGAGTAGAACTTTGAAATACATTTAGTGGTTAGAGAAATAAAGTTTAAAGTCAAGAACCCACTGATGGGTAAGCAGAACATCTTATTTCTAAAATTGAATTGAGATGATCTCAAATTGCTAGTGTCAATAGGTCCCCAGCAGAAGCAAATCCAAATTCCTCCTGGTGAAAGACTGTTTCTTCAAACAACTGTTCAAATACAATGGCCAGAGAAAAATAAAGAATAATCAGGTACAAAAGAAGAAAAGGTTGCATAAATAAAAATCAGCAAAAGCAATACATAATAGAAACAGACCAAAATGAGCTCTTGAGACACACTTCAAAATCCATTGGAGACTTGATATCAGAGGAGATATTTGATGCCAAGAATTGATTAGATTTCCTTAAAAGTTTTTTTAAACCAACTACTTGGATAATTGGCATATAGGTAATAAAAAATGGTGCTTTCTTGATAGCATGTTAATACACTGAATCATTGTTTATATCATGTCTATTCATCTGTCATATTCCTGTATTCTCAAAGGCACAGAATGTATATACTGTACAAACTGATTGATGTAAACCAGGAATACTGCTTTCTCTAAACCACTGAAACACCATGAAGTATCTTGTCTCCAAAAGACAATGGTTTTTATAACTTCCAATGCCTAACCAAAGAGCTTAAATTTCTGATGGACTGATAAGATCAATCATTCATTTTAAATAGGCAATCAAAACCAAAAGCTTATTCACACAAAACAAGTGCAGCTAAGTAAACTTAAGATACTAATGGAAGCTAGGGTATACATAAAATTTCCTAAAAGAAACATCATTTCTGTTTGACAAGAGAAAGATGAGATTGTCTAAAATCACAGTTTGGAACCAAATTGTTTCAGTGGTCCAAACTATTTTTAAATTTATTAAAGGCAAGTGGAAAGTGAACAGAACCAAATACAGCTCTCAAAAGATGCTAATATTGGGAACTTGGCATAGATGGGTATCTGGCAGGTGTCAGCCAGAGCCTTAGCTACTCAGCAAAGTAGGGCAG
>ML096629.1:17954-36207 GCA_003697995.1 Taxidea taxus jeffersonii | reverse complement strand
AGTAATGCTATCCCAGATTAAGGGAGACATTTTGCAAGCATGCAGCATATCATTGCAAATTTTCTGTACTCTATGTGTTCTGTCTCTCAGTTGGCACAGCAATAGCTCTGACCTTTTAAGTCATTCTTTATTGAGCCAGAAAAATGAAAAGCCAGCCAAATCTTTGAGGAGGAATTGAGAGGAAGGCAAAAGCTTTTCAGGTGTAGCCCCCTCCCTTCTCTGACAACAGACATCTTTTCAGCCCTAATGAACAAGTTGGGCAATTCCTAAATCTATAAAAAGCAGGTAGTTGCCAAGCTCTTTCCCTCTTTCTCTGATATATGTTAAGACTTTGCATATTTAAAGAGGATTTGGAATACAAAAATGAAAACTAACTGTTATGCTCTCAACTACTAAATCATCTTATACTAATGCTGAATGTCCTGATAATTTGGTCCTGGCCTATAATTTTAAATATATCCTGCACTAGTTTTGGACATTGTTGCTGCCAGTGCGACAACATGACCAGGGTCGAGAGGGTAAGAGGATGGTGAAAGGACGATAAGACGCAAAGAGATGAGGACAGGAGGGACACAGAGGATGATGTCCAAGCAGTGTCAACTTTATTCAGAACCATGCACCACTATATATAGCTAACAGAACAAAGAAAGTGAGCGACCACCTGTATCGGTAGTAAAACAGTTTCAAGGGTTCCCATTGCTACATACCAGAGGACCACGTGCAGATATCCTGACGCCATAGGGCAGCTGCCTAAAGGCAGGTTACTATTGATAAGAGAGATAGAAGATAGTATCAGATGTGGTTTTATGGCCAGTGTACGGACAACAAGGTCCTATCATAGATTGACAATCAGGGTATGTAAAATTCTGTTCCTGATAAGCTAAAGCAGGAGTCACATAGGCGGGTGTGGAACACATAGCTCAAACCCTTTCTCAGTGCTACTCAACTTTTCCATCCTGAGGCGTTTAACCTTGGGATGTCCAGGAGACGCAAGGCAGGGCTTGGTTTGGTCCCTACCTCAACACACTACGCGGCTTCCCACAGGACATCTTCCCAAAGTGTATTTTTTTGTCTCTTCTGCAGGAGAGATCTAAGTTCTCCTGGTTACTGACTTCAGTAGTAACCTCTTTATGTTTTAATGATCCTTTTGCTTCATACCTGGAATGGTAAATACCATGATCATGCTGGTATCACCTTGCTGATCATATCACTTCAGTGTGCTTTTATTTTTGGGTTTCAGTGCACCTTCTGGTTAATTTTTAACCATGTAGCTGTTCCTTTTCTTTATAGCAGAGATAATTTTATACCCATAACATGGGTATTACTGTCACATGTGAGAGACAGTAGAGTGGTTAAGTCCTTGGATTCTAGAATGAAACTTCCTAGGTTCAAAACTCAGTACCACCATTTTGTTAACTTATTTCAGGCAATCTCTTTTAGTCGGTTGCTGGGTAGTTAGTTTCCAGGTTTTTACCACCAAGAAACAAATCTACTAGGAACATTTGCATAAGATTTGATTTCCATTTATCTTGTTTATATATCTAATAGAATTTCTGAGTCCTATTGTAAGGATATGTTTGGCCTTTAAGTAACTGCTGAACTCTTTTCAAAAGTGGCTGTACTTTTTACATCCTCACTATCAAGGTACCAAGTTTCCAGTTTCTCTGCATCATCACCAACAATTGTTACTATTGGTCTTTCATTGTAGACATTTTTTTTAAAGGTTGTATTTATTTATTTGACAGAGAGAAAGATCACAAGTAGGAAAAGAAGCGCAGAAAGAGGTGGGGGGAAGCAGGCTCCCTGCTGATCAGAGAGCATGATGTGGGGCTCCATCCCAGGACCCTGGAATCATGACCTGAGCCGAAGGCAGAGGCTTAACCCACTGAGCCACCCAGGTGCCCCTCATTGTAGACATTTTAATGGGTTTGTAGTGATATCTAATTGTGGTGTTAATTTGCATTTCCTGAGAAATTGCAGGTATCTTTTCATGTACTTATAGAAGTAGTTTGTATAGAGTCTTTGGTATACTGATAACGCCTATTCAAATAATTTGCCCGTTTGTAATTTTTGTATTTCTTCTTACTTAGTTGTAAGAATTAATTATATATTCTAGATGTAAGATCTTTATTTATTTATTGTTATATCAGGGCTTGGCAAATTTTTTCTGTAAAAGGTCAGAGGGTAAACACTTTTGGCCTTATTGGCCCTATGGTTCCCACAGCAACAACTCACCTTTGCACTGTAGCATATAAGCAACCATAGGAAATATGTTAACATAATATAACTGTGTTCTAATAAAACTTTAGTCATATAAAAATAAGCTGGCCTGGGTACCTGGGTTGCTTAGTTGGTTAAGTGTCCAACTATTGATTTTGGCTCAGGTCATGATCTCAGGGTCATGAGATTGAGCCCTGTGTTGAGCTCCCTGCTGAGCGTGGAGGCTGTTCAAGATTAAATAAGTGAATAAATAAATATTTAAAAAAATAAAAATAAGCTGGTCCATGGGCTGTAGTTTGGTTTACTGACACTTAAGTTACATGACTTATACAAGCATTCTTGAGTGAGATGGTTGGATGCTATGCAAATATTCTGTTTCTGCTTTTTGGTTTTACCAACTAATTTTAACATCTCCTTGTGGTTTTCCTTCTAGGAATTGTTACTGTACTGCTCTAATGGTGATTTTCTATTTTCTGCATTTCTTCTGTATTTATTACTTGGAATTCTTCTATAAAAATGGTTTGTTCCTTCTTCTTTATTTATTTAATAGTTTAACTTAATTTATTTTAATCTATTTTTAAATATAATAATATAAAATATTATTTTGAAATAATTATTGAAATATTAATTTATTTTAATTTATTCAGTAATTTTAATAATCATACTCATGTGAGTATGATTTCACATGTATTCGTTTCATTTGGCAGTTATAAACTGATAATCTTAATACTTATTTTGTTGTTCAAAGTATTTTGTTTAGGAGCTCTTTCAGAGCTGTGTCCCTTTGGTTCCTGTGTTCTTTTGACATGTTCCCATCCTTTGTGTTCTGAGCACTTCCTCAATTCCAGGAACTCCAAGATTCAGGCTCATGTTGCATTTTTCCTACCTTAGCCCTTGAATCCACCCTTTCTTCAATGAGCCCTGTTCTTTTTTTTTTTTTTTTTTTTTTTGGTGTTCTTGTCATTGTTTACTGGAAAATGGTATTTAGAAACTAAGATGTGTGTTAGGCATACTCCTGCAATTTCTAAATTTTTTATTTTCTAAAGCCCCTTTAGTGGACAGAACTATATATTTAGATGTGGACTAACCCATGTGTACAAACATACTGCTATATTTATCTATGTATGTACCCTTATGTATGTATGTATGTATTTTTATTTATAATAAAATACGCATGCATTCTACTGATATCTCTGGCTCTAATATGGTACCACATACTCACTCTAGCTTTTCCTGCTTGTTATTTGCAGATTCCTTTTTTTTTTTAAGATTTTACTTCTTTATTTGACAGAGAAAGAGAGCCAGAGAGTACAAGCAGGTGGAGTGGCAGAGAAGATACAGAAGCAGGTTCCCCACTGAGCAGAGAGCCTGATGTGGGACTCTATCCCAGGACCCTGAGATCATGACCTGAGCCAAAAGCAGACACTTAACTGACTGAGCTACCCAGTAGTCCCTATTTGTAGATTCTTTAGCTGACAGTGAGAAATTCAGCCTTCACTATCTACAATGTATTTACTTATGTATTCAAATTATATAAGTATATAGTAGTTTCATAATTGCCCATGCATGCCATCTCTGAGAAACAACTTTACCAACTAAAGTATAAGATTCATGTACACTTTATGTTGGCTAACTGAATTTAAATTTTAAAAAATGATTCATGTACACTTTTGGGGGTTCAAATTTAGCCTTATATTATTCAAACAAAAAACTACTTTGCAAAGACACTAGGTCAGCTCCTTTTTCCCACTCATTTCAGTGAAATTATGTCATGCATTTATAATATAGGTAGACTCATTTGTCATAATCTATATTCCACCCTGGTTTCCCTCTGACATTCTGGTTAATTTTTTTTTTTTTAGGTTTGCATACATCAAAGTTTACTCTTTGTGGTGTATGGTTCCCAGTTTCTGCTGACTGCTTCATTTTCTGACTTTGTGCCACATTTTCCTGTTTCTTTGCATGTCAAGTAGTTTTTGATAAAAAAAAATTGGCCTTTATAAATTATACACTATAGTGACACTGGAATTTTTTCATCTGAAGATTTCTGTTTACCAAGCACTGAACTTATATGGACTCAAGATTCAAAATCTTTCTTCCAGTGATGTACAACAACTGGCATCATTGCTTAGACTTTTTTATTTCTAGCTGCTGGATGCGTGGCCCTCTTTGTGTAATTTCATGGTTAAAAAAAAATTGGGGCACATTTGCTCCAAGATTTTTGCTATCTTTGTGTTCCTTTGCTTCTAGACATTTCCTCCTAAATTTTCAGTTGTTCTTCCAGCCTTGATTTCTTCCTTCTAACATGGCAAGTCATTGAGGCCTCCACTTTATATCATTTAGGCTATGCATGTGTGTTAAAGAATATTTTATGTCAAAATCACAGCAAAACCCCAAATCTGATCATGAAGAGTTCTATATATGAAGATAAGTTCCCACTGTCTAGATTCTGCCTGATTTTTCAACAGATTCCCTAGGGTTTTCTACATATCTATATGCCTAATTTTAAGATTAGTCTAGGGATTTGGGAAAATTTTGTATTCACAGTTTGGACATCAGCCTTTTTATATCTCTCTCCCCATTAAAATTTCTACCTTAAATTTCTAGCTGCTCTGCTGATGGCAGTTCTGTAATCTGCTATCCCTAGCCAGTAGCTGAGTTTTTCCACTACCAAAGTTTAGGAATTGAATAGCACTTCCAGGAAAAGAATATACAAACTTGAAGTTCTTTATGCAGTGGTCTTTCTCCAATATATTCAAATCATTTTTCTTAAAATAATTTTTGTCCAATTATTATAGTTATTATCTGCATGAGGAATTATATGATGGCTTATCCTGCCATTACTGGAGGTTTCCTTGTCTTTATTTTTTCTTACAAATACTAAAAAAAAAAAAAAGAAAAGAAAAAACCTATGATATTTTCCTCTATATTTGCCTTATTCTAATTCTCTTCATTCTTTCTTGCAGAAGCAGGTTTTTATCTGGTATAATTTCTTTTCAGCTCTAGCCACTTTTAGAACTTTGTTCTGCTGTGCTACTAGAGATGAATTCCCTCAGATTTTGTTGTTGTTGCTGTCTTTATCTTTATTTTTGAAGAATATTTTCACTGCATTTTCATTTTTGGTAGGCAAAATAATGCTTTCCCAAAGACATATATAACCTAAAAAAGACTTCAGATATAATTAAATTAAGGGTCTTGATGGGAGATTATACTGGATTAACCATGTGGGCCAAATGTAATCAAAAGGGACTTTATATAAGGAAGGAAGGAAAGTCAGAGTTAGAAAGAGACTGTAAAATACTATACTGCTGGGTTTGAAGATAGAGAAAAAGACCATGGAACAATGTACACAAGACACTTTTTTAAAGCTGGAGAAAGCAAGGGGATAAAACCTCTCCTAGAACCTCCAGAAGCTGTGCAGCCTGGGTGGCACCTTGATTTTAGTCCAGTGAAGCCCATTTTGAACTCTTGACTTCCAGAACTGTATGATGACAAATTTATGTTATTTTAGCCACCAAATTTGTTTTATTTATTTATTTACTTATTATTTAAATTCAATTAACCAACATATGGTGTATACTTAGTTTCAGATGTAGAGTTCAATAATTTATCAGTTCCATACAACACCCAGTGCTCATTACACCACGTGCCATATTTAATGCTCATCACCCAATTACCCCATTCCCCTGCTCATTTCTCTTAGCCACCAAATTTGTGATAATTTATTACAACAGCAACAGGAGATTAAGACACAAGTTATCTTTTTTATTTCATATTAAAGATGTTGTCTTCTGTTCTCTACCATCAATGAAGAGAAGTTAGACACTCTTCTTATCGCTGTTCCCCTCTATTGTCTTTTTTTGTCCTGGGTGCTAATGGTTTTCCCTTTATCTTTCTATTATAGTAGCTTCATTATGATTTGCTTAATGCAGCATTCTTGGCATTTATGCTGCCTAGAGTTTGCTCAGCTTTTTGGATTTGGGGGTGATTTTTTCAATTAATTTTTAGTCATCATTTTTCAAACACCTTTCCTTCCCTCTTCTGTCTTTTCCTCATTGTCTGATAGACCGTGTAAGATTGTCTTACAAATTACTGAGGTTGCATTCATTTTCTTCTTCTCTCAGGGCCTCAGTTGGGATAATTTTACTGCTTTCAACTTCCCTAATCCTTTTTTCTGCATTGTTAAATCTACTATTAATTACATCTAATGATTTTTTTTATTTCAAATTTTATATTTTCCAGTTCTCAGATTTCCATTTGCTTCTATTTGAAGACTCCATATCACTTTGCAATTCACCATATTGTTTTTTATGTTCACATTTTCTTAGAAATACATTAGCATATTTATAATAGCTGTTTTAATGCCCTTGTTTGCGAATTTCAACACCTGGATTATCTGTGTATCTGATTTCCCTCTCCATTATCTTGTTTGGGTAGGGTCACATTTTCCTGCTTCTTTACATGTCTAGATATATTTTTTTATATACTGAGAATTGCAGGGTATTTGTCCTATTTGACTCTGGATTCTGTTATTTTCCCCAAATAATATGAAATTCTGTCATAGTAAGCAGTAAACTTACTAGCAAATCATGTTGGTCATCTGAACACTTGGTTTTAGGCTTTCTAGGGCAGGACTAATTTAGTTTTGCCCTTCTTTTTTAGGCATAATACATAGTTCTGGGATATGGAAAAGTGTAAGCCTTTCTGAGTTTCTTATGGAAACCCTGACTGTTTAGCAAACTCCTCTAAATTAGCAAGACTTGAATTCGTAACTATGTTTCTCCAGCTATTGACAACTGCAAAAACATCTACTCAGGTCCTTGCACCTTTCCAGGATTTGCTTTTCTACAGGGTTGCTTGGAGTCTCACCCTATGTATACAGTGTTGACAGAGTATATAAGGATAATTTGCATATAAATTTTTGGTCACCTCCATCTGTGGGTCCCTCTATCCCAGAATTCTTCCCATCAATTTTCAAATGCTCTGGAAACTTTAATTACTAACGCTGTTGCACTCTGAGGGACTGATTCTCCTTTATTTTCAATGCAAACTAAGAATTGCATGCATGAAAAAAGGCCAGTTAGAAGTAAATTTCACATAGGAAATACTAAATACTGGAACACTGATAAACAAAATAGACAACAGAAAAAATTCAATAAATTAATGAAATCTAAATGTTATCCTTTGAAAAAGGAACAAAGTTGAAAAACTTTAGTTAGACTAAAGAAAAACCAAGTCTCAAACTACTAAAATCAGAAATGAACATGAGGATATTAATACCTAAACTTACTGAAATTTAAATAAAAATTATTATAAAAGAAAACTATGAACATTTGTATGCCAGAAAACAAGATAATCTAAATGAAATGGACAAATTTCTAGAAACATGCAAGCTACCAAATCAATCAAGAAGAAAGAAAAATCTGAATAGACCTATTAAAAGTAAAGAGTTCATAAGAGAAATAAAAAAAAATACCACAAGGAAAAGTCTGAGAGCAGATAACTGCACTGGCAAATTCTACCAAATATTAGAGAAATATAACAGTTATATAGATCCAATATACAGCTGATGACTATAATTAATAATACTATATTGCATACTTGAAATTTGCTAAGAGGATCAATTTTACGTATTCTCACCACACATACTCACACACACAAAGGTAACTATGTGAGATGATGGAAATGTTGTGGTAATCATTTCCCAATGTGTATACATATATCAAAACACTGCATTACACACTTCAAGTAATCTCTCCACCCAACATGGGGCTTGAACTCACAACCACAAGATCAAGAGGCACATGCTCCCCCCACTGACCTAGCCAGGCTCCCTCATTGCACACTTTAAATATATACAATTTTTATTTGTTAATTATATGTTTATAAAGATCTTTCAAAATATAGAAGAGGAAGAAATAATTTATAACATTCTATGAGGCCAACATTACTCTGATAACAAAGCCAGGCAAAGATATGATAAGAAAATGTAGAACTTTATGTATGTAGATGCAAAAATCCTCAACAAAGTACTAACAAACTGAATCTAGAGTGTATCCAAAAGATTATTTAAAATGACCAAGTGGAATTTTTGTCAGGAATGCAAAGGTGGTTCAATATATGAAAACTGACTAAATGTAATACACTGCAAAAACACAATGAAGGAAAAAAAATACAATAATCTTGATTGACTCAGGAAAGCATCTGATAAAATCCAACACCCTTTCATAATAAAAACACTCAACAATCTAAGAATAACAATAAGATTTCTCAACATAATAAAGGCAGTATATGGGGGGAAAAGCCCAATTTACATCATATTCAATAGTGAAAGATTGAAAGCTTACCCCCTCAGATCAGGAACAAAACAAAAATGCACACTTTCATCACTTCTGTTTAATACTGTACTGAAGTTCTAGATAGAGGAATTAAGCAACAAAAAGAAATAAAAGGCATCCAAAATGGAAAAGAAGTAAAACTGTCTTTATTTGCAGATGACATGATCTTATGTATAGAAAATCCTAAAGAATCCACAGTAAACTATTAGAACCAATAATTGAATTCAACAAAATCTTAGGACACAAAACATGCAAAAATCAGTTGTACTTTAATATAGTAGTAATGGGCAGTCTGAAAAAAAATTAAGAAAACATTCTGTTTATAATAGAATCCAAATGATTAAAAGGCCTAAAATTAAACTTAACCATGGAAGTGAAAGACATGTTCACTTAAAACTGTAAATTATTGCTGGAAAATTTTAAAGATCTAAATAAATGAGAAGACATTCCATGTTCATGGGCTGGAAAACTAAATGTTGTTAGAATAACAATACTTCTCAAACTAATTTACAGATTCAGTGTAATCCCTATGAAATGCAGATGGTATTTTTACAGAAATAGAAAAGCTGATTCTAAAATTCATGTGGAATTACTAAGCACCCCAGCTAGCTGAATTAATCTTGAAAAAGAACAAAGTTGGAAGCCTGTCCTGGCTACAAAATATACAACAAAGTTACAGTAATGAAACCAGGGTAGTACTGGTATAAGGATAGACCTATTGACAAATGAAATAGAATTGAACACATCTTGTACAAAAACTAACTCGACATGGATCAAATAATTAAATATAAGAGTTAAAACTACACAATTCTTGCAAAAAAAATGGGGACCAATCTTCTTCATTTGGACTTGAAAATGTCTCCTTAGATATGATCCCCAAACCACAAGCAACAAAAGAAAAAAATGAATTAAATTTTATCAAAATTAAACCTTTTATGCATCCAATGACACTTTCAAGACAGTGAATATCTATATATAATGCAACTCAACAACAACAACTCAATTTACAAAATGAGTGAAGGACATGAATAGACATTTCTCCAAAGAAGATATATAAATAGATAACAAACATGTAAAAAGGTGCTCAACATTATTAGTCATTAGGGAAATGCAAATTAAAATAACAATGGTAGGGGCACCTGGGTGGCTCAGTGGGTTAGGCCTCTGCCTTCGGCTGAGGTCGTGATCTCAGGGTCCTGGGATCAAACCCCACATCGGGCTCTCTGCTCAGCGGGGAGCCTGCTTCCTCCTCTCTCTCTGCCTGCTTCTCTGCCTACTTGTCATCTCTGTCTATCAAGTAAATAAAAAAATAAAATTAAAAAAAATCACAATGGTATACCACTTCATACCAATTAGAATGTGTATAATCAAAACCACAGAAAATAATAAATGTTGATGAGGATCTAGAGGAATTGGCTATCATGTGTTGGTTGTAGGAAAATAAATGGGCATAGTTGCTGTGAACAAGTTTGGTGGTTCCTCAAAAAATTAACAAAATCACCACATGGTCCATTACACACTCAGTAGAATTGAAAGCAGATACTCAAATTAAGTTTGTACAAACATGTTATATAGTTACACTGTTCATAATAGCTAAAAGGTGGAAGCAACCCAAATGTCCAGCAACTGATGAATGGATAAATAAAAATTAGTATATCATAAAAAGAATAAGGAATGAAATTTTGATACATGCTATAACAAAGAAGAGCCATGGAAACACTGTGTGAAAGAAGCTAGACAGGCTGCATATGAATCCATTTATCTGAAATATCCAGTATCAGCAAATTTCTAAAAAAAACAAAAACAGATTCATAGTAGTCAGGAGCTGGGGAGATGGGGGAAATGGAGAACAACTACTTAATGAATAAAGGGTTTCCTTTTGGGGTGATGAAATGTTCTGGAAATAGGTAGTGGTTATTGTTGTACAATATTATGAATTTGATAAATGTCACTGAACTGTTCACCTTAAAATAGTTTATATGGTAAACGTTGTTATGTATATTTTGTCACAGTAATAAAACTTAAAGCAGAAAATAGTAGACCTAATTTAATATGCTTGTGGTCTTTAAATATTCATATTCCAGAGCTCATATTTGTTACTGATGGTAGAGTTAGTCTTATAGCTAACACTGTCATTATTGAAAATGCAACATGACTAATGCCATTGTAATCTGTGTTTGTTACCCCTTGTTTGTACCTACAATTCAATTGCTAATTCTTTCTTGTATTGAGACACATTTGTTGGATCTTGTGGATCCCTCCATTCAAGAGCTCTTAAGACAGTTTTGAGTTATGGATGATACATTTCCTCACTGATTATTTATGACTATTTTTCATCCAGGTCCTAGTGTTTGATGCAATATCTCTTTTGGGGGTCACCAACTATGCTGGCAGTCCTCTTGAGAAGAACCCATTTCAAGATGACCCAGTTTTGTTTACTCCCAGAAGACCCATAATTTTTCGTGGTGAATGTGTACCTTTGCCCCATCATTGGTGGAGATGAATCTCTATACACTTTCCCGATGTCTCTCTACTCTGCACCACAGGCTTATTAAGCCAAAACCCATGTGCCTTTAGTCTTCTTCAAAAATGAGTTTTTTGTTCTCTTTTATATAACTTGACAATGGGTGCTTTCTGTTGGCAGGCCAATTTTAAAGATACAACCATTTCACAATATCTTAGGATGTTTGGGTGTACCATCTTACCTAATTTAAGCATGTGAGGCTAACTTAACCCGTATTTTGTTGTTCTCTTAACTTTTAAGTTTTTGCTGAAACTCTGAGCCCAGAGTCATATTTGGCACCCCTGTTTTGCTCATTAAATACCTTTCTCGATGTTTCTTTTCTCCCCAAATTTTGTTTTCTTCTTGTTATGCATATTCATTTAGACTTTGCTCAACATTTTCACACTCATCATTCTGCTTAGCAACCTAAGGAACTTCCTTAAGATCTCTTTTTCTCATCAGATCACAAAGTATTATAAATAACAATTTTATCTTATATAAATATTTTTTCTCTGACAATTTTCTCACCACCTTTTTTTTAAATAGAAAAAAATAGATTCTGGGGCATCTGGTGGCTCAGTTGATTAAGTGTCCAACTGGTGATTTCAGCTCATGTCATAATCTCATGGGTCCTGATGGAGTTCTGCATCAGGTTTCCCTGCTCAACAGGGAGTCTGCTTAAAATTCTCTCCCTCTGCCCCTCCTCCCACTTACATCCCCTCTCTCCCAAATAAATAAATCTTTTTAAGAAAGGAAAAGAAAATAATGGCTTCTGGGAAAATTATGACTAAGAAGTCTGGCTGTTTCTTTAGAAACAATATGTCCCATTTTCTTTGGTGATTGGCTGCTTCTATTTCATAAATGCAGGCACACCTCATTTTGCATTTAGCAGATAAATTGTGTTTTTTAAAAATTGAAGGTTTGTGGCAATCCAGTGTCAAGCAAGCCTCTCGGCGTCATTTTTCCAACAGCATTTGCTCACTTTGTGTGTCTGTCACATTTTGGTAGTTCTCATAATATTTCAAACTTTTTCATTAGTATTATATTTGTTATAGTGATCTGTGATCAGTGATTATAACTCACTGAAAGCTCAGATGATGGTTGGCATATTTTAGCAATAAGGTTTTTTTTTCTTTTAATTAAGGTAACGTGCGTTGTTTTTTTAGACATAATGCTATTGCACACTTAATAGATTACAGTATAGTGTAAACATAACTTTATATGCACTAGAAAACAAAAAAGTCTTTTGACTCACTTTCTTGCAATATTGTTTATTGCAATGGTCTGGAATAGAGCTTATTTTTAATACTCTAAAAGTCTTTATTTCTTTCCTGTCCTAATATCACTTAATACCAAATTGCTGTAAAACACTCCTTAAACATTGCTGTTTGTTTTGTGCTTTGGAGAAGGAATCAGGATGAGAACCAACAATGTGATTTACTTCACACTGCATAGGAAATTCACTAATTGAGCCAACATGGAGTTACTCTCAGCAAGTGCCATTGTCCAAACTAAATTACATTACCTATGAAGTCTAAGTAAGAACCAGACATTGTGTAGGAGTTCTTTGGAACTGTTTTCTTTCTTTCTTTTTTAATTTTTTAAAAAAGATTTTACTTATTTGACAGAGAGAGAAATCACAAGCTGGCAGAGAGGCAGGCAGAGAGAGAGGGAGAAGCAGGCTCCCTGTTGAGCAGAGAGCCTGGCGCGGGACTCTATCCCAGGACCCTGAGATCATGACTTGAGCAGAAGTCAGAGGCTTAACCCACTGAGCCACCCAGGCACCCCTGGAACTGTTTTCTAATGCGGGAAAACAACAACAACAACAACCAAAAAACAAATAGGCTTTCTTCCACTCAACTTCACTTACTTCTTTTGGACCAAGTTATCACAGTCAACCTCAGGATATTCTTTGCGTTTCTGAAAAGTGATTCGTAGTATTCTTTGTGTCTCTGGAATAAACTGCTTAATTTGGTTCAAAAGAGAGAGAAGTCTGCAAAATCATTAATGAACTATTGTGTAATTATGTACGTTATTAGAGTGTAATGAATGTGGTGAATAGAGAAAGCTATAACCTTAGATATCCTATACAATACATTCTCACATTTAATTGAAATAGTAAAATTTATGAAGGTTGACAGCAAATCTGTCCTTGCCTGCACACACACTTGAGCCAAGTAAAAAAGAGAGGACAAAAGCAGCAGCAGTTTCACAGGTCCGAGTGACTGAGCATGTCTTAGGCATTTTACTGATCTTTAAATATACTGTCAGTCAAATAAATCTTTAAGCTTCATGACTGGACTGTACAATAAGCTTTGGTTTCATTTGAAGATTTTCCCAGATTCCTTCCATCACCGTGAACTGCTGTATAGCACACCAATAACACGGAAGATAAAATGACACATTTCAGAGAGTTGTGGAGGGTTGGATGTTGTTCAACCTGGATCATCTCATGTAATGGTGCCCATACCCCACTGCCTATGCTTATCCTTGGTGTGAAGATTTATTTTGGCCAAGGTGGACGGAGAGGTTTGGGTGAAGGTATTACCACTTTAGTATAAACTCTTTATGTTTGATGTGATAAAACAGACCTAGGGAAGGGAAGTTATGAAGCAAAGGTTACACCCGTGAGGAGCAGGGGTAACACTACTGACTATAATTCCTAGGCTTGTGCCTCTCAATTTTTTTATACCATATCCTTTTCAGAAAGTCATTAGAAATTAAAATAATCATTTATTAATTGATATCTCAAAATGAATTAAATACTGCGAAGACTAATTCATCAATGCATATAATTTTAAAGGAAAAACTATTTTGATACTGAAACATTTATTATTGCTTTGAAAATATAATATGAATCTCCATTTAGGCTCTTTTCTTCTTGCTGCAAGCTTTACTAACCTAGATGATGTAAAAAGGTTATTTCGAAGATAAATCTTACTAATGCACATATCTCTCTCTCTCTCTCTCTCTCTTTCTCTTTTTCTCCTGACAAAAGTACAGAGGATGAGTTAATTATATTTCTCAATTTATGGTAAATAGTCGTTATTGGTCCAGTCAAAGCCTTTTTCAAGTTATTTGTATATATTTACTCTTCTTTAATATCACTCATAATTCTTAAAGTTGCCTATAACCAACTACTGATTGAAGCATATGTTTTATGTGAATGTGTTCAGCTATCTTTTAATTCTGTATGTACTGTCTAAAATTCTTAATTTTGAATCAGTCAACTTTATCAAATTTTTTGCCTTGTCATTTACACTTTTGAGGCTGTATTTAAGAAGACCTTCCCAGATACTAGGTCACAAAGATATTATTTAAGATATTTTTATGTTAAATAGACACTTAATTTTGATATTAAGATCTTTAATATATGCACCTTTATATTACATGTTAAATGGAAATTTAGTTTCATTTAGTTTAATGAGCCAGTTTTTCCAAAATCATCTATTAAAAAATACATTTTGGGGCACCTGGGTGGCTCAGTGGGTTAAAGCCTCTGCCTTCGGCTCTGGTCATGATCCCAGGGTCCTGGGATTGAGCCCCACATCGGGCTCTCTGCTCAGAAGGGAGTCTGCTTCCCCCTCACCCCGCCTGCCTCTCTGCCTACTTGTGATCTCTGTCTGTCAAATAAATAAATAAAATGTTTTTAAAAAGTACATCTTGGGACGCCTGGGTGGCTCAGTTGGTTAAGCGGCTGCCTTCGGCTCAGGTCATGATCCCAGCATTCTGGGATCAGTCCCACATCCGACTCTTTGCTCCGCAGGGAGCCTGCTTCTCCCTCTGCCTGCCCCTCTGTCTGCCTGTGCTCACTCTCTCTCTCTCTAATAAATAAAATCTTAAAAAAAAAAAGTACATCTTTTCTCCACTGATTCAGTGTTCCCTTTAAGTTTGTGCAGAAACGCACCCCCCCCCAACACACAAATCACTTCACATCATATCACATTAGTCTGCCTCAAAGTGTTCAGTTCTTCTCCACTTATGTCTTTTCTGCCTTTGGTCAATACCACCTAGGTTTTTGGCATGTTTTCCTTCATTAGCTTTAATTTTAAGATTGATATGAAAATCTTTATCCTTCATATAAATTTTGTCTTAAGTTTATCATGTTCCTCAGAAAACCAAACTCCAGCTGAAATTGTGAAGGGTATTTCCTTCAATTTGTAGATCAATTTATAGATATTGTGATCCTTATAATATTAACCTACCCCATCCAAGACCATGGATTACCTCTTTTTTAAAATTTAGATCAGGGACGCCTGAGTGGCTCAGTTGGTTAAGCAGCTGCCTTCAGCTCAGGTCATGATCCCAGCATCCTGGGATCGAGCCCTGGATCGAGCCCCGGATCGAGCCCGGCATCAGGCTCCTTGCTCGGCAGGGAGCCTGCTTCTCCCTCTGCCTCTGCCTACCACTCTGTCTGCCTGAGCTCATTCTCTCTCTAATAAATAAATAAATAAATTTAAAATTTAGATCATTTTCTGTGTCCTTAATTACTGTTTTGAACTTTTGTCAGAGGTTTTTTTTTTTTTCAGAATATTTTTAATTTCTAAATACTGCCTTTATTATTATTGTAATAATATTTTATTTAACTTGTATTATTTACTTGCTTACTTCTGGTATAAAAATGATATATATTTTGTAGGATCATCTGAAAAATGGCAATCTTTGTTTCATTCCTTTATTAGTTCTAACAATTCCTCATCAATCCTATGTTCTTCTCAGATTTATTTCCATAATGTGCAAGCACTGCTTTTCTCAAAGGAGATGATACCTTTGTTACACTTATCCGTCAACCTTTCTCATTCCTGGAGCAGAACACTATATTTGTAGATATTTTATTTTTTAATTACTCAAATATGTTTCTTGAGCATTTCTTTGTACTCTAGAAACTGTGAGGAATATAGAATGGTGAGCATGACCAACATTGTTCCTGCCCTAATGGAGCATATAGCCTAGTTGGAAAGATAGACAATCAGGCAAGCAATTACATTAAAGTAGGTTTTACTATTATAAAGTAAGTAAAGTTGCTACCAGAGCATACTTTAAGGGCAAGTAACCCTGTTTAAGTGATGTGGGAAGGATTCTTGAAAGGAGTGTTTCAGCTAATATGTGAAGAATGCATAATTATCATTTAGTCATAGATAGAGGGAAAGAGTATTCCATGCAATATAAATTTCCTGGGGCAATATAATTTCCATGAGATTTACAGCAACTGAAAGAATTTTACTACATCAACAGTGCAGGCTGTGAAAGAATATTTGCACAAGATGAAACTGATGTGTTAGGAAGGGGCCAGCTCATAAAATGCTTAGCAAGGACTTTTATATCGAGAACAATGAAGAGCCTTTGAAATACCTTTGGCAAATAATCGACATAATTTGACTTATAATCTAATATTGGAATTATTCCCATTTAGAGGTAATATACATAATGTGGGCCTGTAGCAACTCCCCTTTCTACAATAATTTCTTTAATTAAGAATGTAAGGATTATGGCATGGCATTTTGTCTAGGCCCATTTAACAGAATGATTAAACAATATAGAAATGTTATTATACCATAAAACAAGATGAATCAAAATAGAGTGTTTCCAGGTTTAGTTAATTCAGTAGCTTATCAACTTCAGTGCTCTATATTAGCTTCTCTGCAATTTTCTTGTTTCTAAATTTCCAGGATAGGTGAAGCTCACGTGATATTGTCCAAAGGCAGAGAGTTTCTCCTCAGTAAGTGCCTTTTCATATCATAGAAGAAAATCACTTGAGAAGTGTTTTTGGAGACATTGCCTTATATCACATTATCTAGTGTTGGATCACATGCCCATTCACAGAATGACGGATCACGAATGACTATGACTGCCTTTGACTAACAAGACTTCAATCCCTGGGACTAGGGAGGAAGCGAGGTCATTTTGTCTGAGTATAAAAATCAGAGCCCTATCAATGATAAAGAAAGGAGGTGAGGGTGGATTTTGGGTAGGCAACCTAGAGTGTGTGCTATGCTATACCACAGCCAAAAACCTTATATAGTATGGCCTGTCCCTATTTTTCTATCCTGATCTACTCCCTCACCCATCTATACTGGTAATCACTATTCTACTGCAGAGTCTTTACACTAGCTACTTTTTTAAAGATTTTATTTATTTATTTGACAGACAGAGAGCACAAGGAGGCAGAGAGGCAGGCAGAGAGAGAGGGAGGAAGCAGGCTCCCCGCTGAGAGTAGGGCCCAATGCTGGGGCTCAATCCCAGGACCCTGGGATCATGACCTGAGCCGAAGGCAGAGGCTTTAACCCATTGAGCCACCCAGGCGCCCCAACACTAGCTGCTTTTTTTGCCTAGGATGTGGAGGAAAAAGACTGTGGGTAAGTAACTCTATGTCAAACACCACTGTCGTATTCCATATTTTGTCATCCAAATGAGTTAACTGAGTTAGGAATAGGAAACTCAAGGTGGGGGCCTCTTTATCTTGCCCTTCTTAACTCCTCGTTAATGATCTTGCTCACATTCTCTCTCATGCTTACCTGATATAGTGGTAGAATATTACATATATATATATATATACATGTATGTATATATATATATTAATGCACTCTCACATAGCAACTCAGCTGATTCTTTTTTTTTTTTACTTTATTTAAGCTTTATTTAAACATATGATGTAACCCCACCACCCTCACCCAACCCCTGTTCCCCCCACCCCCCTCAGTTTGTTTTATGACATTAAGAGTCTCTTTTGGTTTTTCTCCCTCCCGATCCCATCTTCTTTCATTTTTACTTTTCCTACCACCTTAACTCCCACCCCCGTTGCATCTCCACTTCCTCATATCAGGGAGATCATGTGGTAGTTGTCTTTCTCCAGTTGACTTATTTCGCTAAGCATAATACGCTCTAGTTCCATCCATGTCGTCGCAAATGGTAAGATTTCATTTCTTTTGATGGCTGCATAGTATTCCATCGTATATATATACCACTTCTTCTTTATCCATTCATCTGTTGATGGACATCTAGGTTCTTTCCATAACTTGGCTATTGTGGACATTGCTGCTATAAACATTCGGGTACACGTGCCCCTTTGGATCACTACGTTTGTATCTTTAGGATAGATACCCAGTAGTGCAATTGCTGGGTCATAAGGTAGCTCTATTTTCAATTTTTTGAGGAACCTCCATGCTGTTTTCCAGAGTGGTTGCACCAGCTT